>RJWT010005886.1:0-30142 GCA_004365215.1 Cuniculus paca | reverse complement strand
ACCCAGAATGGCTTGGAGCCATCTGCGTTTGGTGGCCGAGTCTCACTCCGGAATGACCACATCAGCATTCTGGGAGTTGGTGGGGGATCAGTGACCTGCACTTGAAGCAGACTTCCCAGGTGACGGTCACTGTGCTGGTGTTCGAAAACTGCTGATGGAAATCCTCAGGATTGACTTGTGTTCTGCCCTTGCTCAGCCACAGGCTCCATCCTGACTGAGCTTCCTTGGCCCTAATTGCTTTGTGTTTGTGCTTCTCATACTGAAAGGTTCAGTGCGGCTGACAGGAAGTGCAGGGAAGATCTGGGTCTTGCAAAATTGAACTATGATGGTAACAGTGCAGTAGAATGGTGCTGACCCACCTGCACCTTGGTCAGCCTCTCTGTTGTGCCAAACAGCCTCCAGGTGAAAAGACAGCAACGAACGTATTTTGCATAGTCACTGCTTCCTAAGTGACTTTCCTCTGGTTGGCATCCGGTCTCTCCAAATTGCTTTACCATCATAAGGTCAGCTTGGAGTTGTAAGGGGAGTTGGGTAGAGTCTGCTGGAACATCATTTAACATTAACAGTGACTGGTAGCTCAGGAGTAGGCAGGAGGCCTGGACAGGTATGTGTGTGTTCCCCAGCCACACAGTCCTGTCATCCAAACCTGTGTTGACTCTTTCTCTGGACCAAGGTTATAAGGCAGTCATGGATGTCCTACATCCCAGAAATGAATTAGAATATATCAAGATACCTATTGTGATAGATTGGTAACTGCTGGTCAACTTGTGGTGTCCATCTGAACTGAATCAAGGTGACGCTGAGTGTAGATGGCCCACCTGAGAGACTGTTGTCAGCATAAAAAGTGACCTGGAGAGGAAGAGGAGTGTTGTCGTGTGGTGCTGTTGGTTCTCCTGTTGCTGTGGATTCTCCTAGAGAAGTCGAGCTTCTTCTCTGATATGAACTTGGCTGTTCTCATCGTCACAGGAACTCAGGACCTTGTTGTTGCTGAGCATGACTGTGGTTCACTTTGGGGGAGTTCTGGTCCTTACTTTGAGCATTGCTTCCTGGCTCTGCAGAGGAAGATGGTATGCTGCTCCATCTCCAGGAGAAGCTTGTCATGCTGCCTTCCTGATATAAACTCTGCTGTTCTTATAGTCAGAGGAGCTTGGGACTTTGTCGTTGCTGAGGATGGCTATGGTACTTTTTGGGGGGCTTTGGTCCTTATTTTGAGCATTGCTTCTTGGCTCCAGTGCAGAACCCTCAGCCTGCTGGCACAGATCCTTCATCCCACTAGCACAGGCTTTCTAGCTTCCACCACTGACCTCTGGGCCTTCCCAGAGCAGATCTGTGAAACAGCTTTGCATGAATCATTGTTGTGGGCTCTAGGCCTCCAGTTGGACTCATGGGAGGCATTGTCATGGGCTCTAGGTCTTCAGCTGGACTCATGTAGGACATTGGCATGGGATCCAGACCCTTGGCTGGATTCTCTTAAGTCTTTAGTGTGTGAACAGATTTCCTGCGCTTTCTTTGTGTTTGACTCCTTGGGTGACCATTATAAATAATACTATAAATTTTGTGTCCTGTATTGTCTTGTTCTCCTTGCAACCCTGATTATGACACCTGGCCTTTGGCACTTGGGGCCTCAGCTGTGGGAAAACAGGTTGATTTTGTCAATGTTCTCACGAATTTTAGGTACAGTTTAAGTGTCTTACCTCTGCATGTGCATTCTTGAAGGACAATGTGAAGAATCACACAGGCATTAAATATTTTCATACATGAAAGATGTGAGACTGTAATATGAAGTGAAATAAATCAAACATACAGGCTTAAATATTGCATGGTTTCTCTTATGTGAGAAACTCAAAATATAAATTAAGTGCAAAATAAAAGGTAGATGCTAGTAAGTGGAGAGATAAATTGTTTTTCAGATGGGAAGGGGATCAAGAGATGGAGGGAGTGAGGAAGGAGAGGAGGGAAGTGGGATGAAAAAGAATTAAGATGTGTTGTGTACATGCACCAATTCCCAACAGGAAATGTAATCATTATGTAATGCAAACATGTACTACTGAAAAATAAAAGCTGGGCCAGGGATATAGCTCAGCAGCCACAGTGCCCAGCAAGTACAAGGTCCTAAGTTCGATTCCCGATACCAAAAAAAAAAAAAAATAAAATAAAATAAAAGTAAAAAAATAAAAAGTAAAAGCTGGAAAAAATAAGAAAAACAAAACAAAAACAAAGATAGAAGGTCAGTGCCCATAGCAATGAATTGCTTATCAAAGATAAGCTAAAAATGAAAGTGAGTTCAGGCCAGTTAGGACTCTGGGGTCAGACCTGGTTTGAATTCTAGACCTTCTGTTTGAACATTAGAATGGAAAAGAAGGAAAATTCTAAGACCCATCTCTTTGAATTGTTAAGTTTGGTAATGCACAAAAGCCTCTAGGATGGGTGGTACCTGGTGAAGAATAAGGACAGCATGAGCATTAGGTGTTATCGCCTCTTTCGGCAACAGGCTACTTACGTTAGGAAGCAGAAGGGAAAGAGGACAAATAATTACATAAGCCGAATCTCGAAGCTCAACCTTTGAAGATTTTGTTCACTATATCCTAGGTTTTTCTTTGGCAGCTGTCTTGGCTGGTGGAGCAGGGATCCCTGAATGGAATGGAGGGCGAGGGAGAGAATGGTAGGGCCTTGGAGTAAAGAAAAGCCTGCAGAAGAGACCCTGACATGCAGAGCTTACCCTGACCTGGAAACAAGACCCTGAGATTTTTGTGGTGGTATTCACTTCCTTTGATTCATGAGTAGCTACTCAGTGGCTCTAAACACAAGCTGCTCTTTTACTGTGGCCTTACCACAATCATTTTAGCTGTTATGTAAGAACTAAATCCCTACATGCTCCCAACTTTTGATATGGAAGTTAGCAAATTGACATTGCTTAAATTGAAGCAAGAACACCGGTAAGAACTAACATCTTCAGCCCTCTTTACAGAGATCATTTTTCCACTGGCCTTTGTTCTGAACCTTTGCACTATTAGAGACTTTCAGCTGGCTGATGACCTCTTATTTAAAAGCTATAATGTAGTAGTTTTCCCCAGCTCAACCTGGCATCTGTTGCTGCACAGATGCAGGAAACATCTGTCTCCATACTATTGTTTTTATATGTACTGCCCTGAACTCTCCTAATTGACCAGCCTTCCAGTCTTTTAGCTGGGATGAAAGCTAATGGTTCACCAAAATGAAAGAGGAGCATCCCAAAAGTAACTTAGTTGGCACACTGGCACCCTTGGGGAAGATTTCTGTGAGCATTAGGCATACCTAAAAACCGCGTTTCAGAGAGTCGTAGCTGGCCTGTTTTGTGGTCATTTCCCAGATGATTGCCTGAGACTGGAGTTTGGTTTTCTCCAGGGTAAGGTAGACCTTGAGAACCCTTCCTCCACCTTCCTTTTCTTGTTCTGAGATAACCAGTGCACCAAGAGCCAATGCCAGCATTCCCCTTGGCACTGAGGGTTGGGCCGAGATAAGCTGCAGGACAAGGTCTTCTCATGGACCTGATACCCAAGCAGGATGTTTCTGATGAAAGAAGAACTGGAGTCAAGGTAGGGGCTTGTGCTGGGATGGCAGGGATTGTACCTTGGGGATCACAGTATCAGCATACCTGGCTCTCACAGGGATTTCACTCTGTTCTCTTGGATGTTTGTCTTAAGTTCATTTTCTATTGCCATAACAATACTTGAGGCTTGGGTAATTTAGAAAGAGTAGAAGTTTGTTTGGCTTATGGTTCTGGAGGCTGAAAAGTCTTAAGAGTATGGTGTTAGCACCTGCTCAGTATACAGTAAGGGCCTCCTTGCTGTGTTACAACACAGTAGAGTATGTCACATGGTAAGAAAGAGCAGGTGGGCTAGTTTGGATCTCTCTTCCTGTTTTTATAAAGCCAGTAATGTGGAGCTGGCATACAGCTCAGCTGTAAAGCAGTTTCCTGGCACATTTGAGACCCTAGGTTTGGTTCCTAGCACTGTAAAACAAAAATAAAACAAGATCAAAATCACTATTATCATGGGGCCACCACCTTCTTGGTCTTATGGAATCCCAATTTCCTCCAAACACTATATGAGTTTGAGGATTAGACTCCCAACATATGAGCTTTTGAGGGATACATTCAAACTGTATCTGTGTTGGAGAAAGTATCTTTTATACCCTTTCTTACTAATGGGGTTATCTGTTTTAACATATACAGTAGGAGGAGGGCCTGTTTAAGGAAGGTCGGTGGGTTCCGCGCCATGCTTCTGACCAAAGCTAGGGCAGTCCATGCTCTGCAGAGTCTGTATCCACCTCTTTCCACCCCAAGAGGGCCTATATCTAAGTGGTCCTCCTTCTGGTATACCCACCCAGGCCAGCCAGCCCACAGCGCATAAAGACTGACAGTGACACTGGAGGAAGGGAAAGGTGTCTAGTGTACTGCAATCACGGGGCTGGGGACATGCATTCACTTGTTATCTCACAGCTATACTAGATGCTTTTTTCTTTTTTATGTTCTCTTCTCAAAGACTACTTAATAATTCACACACAGTTACCAATTAAGTAGAAATTTCATTTGAAGTGACAGTAGGTTCAATTAAATGTGTTTAAAAATCAGGTATATAAATTGCTCTGGAAGGAACTTGAATATTTATATGTGTGCTTGTATACATGCATTGTGAATGCAGTCGTAGATGCATATATGTTTTATACATATACATTTGCCTAAAAATCAGGGTTGAATAATTGCTTAAAGAGCTGGTTGCCAGTCACATGTCTAATTCATTAGGCATATAAAATGTAACAGTTGCTTTGTCATTCATAAGCAGATGGGTTTTCATTTTTATCCCATTGTCCCTGAAAAGAGTAAGGCTAGTAATATCTGAGAGGGTATGGTGGAAAAATAGGGGGAAGCATTAAGAGGACAGGTCACTTTCTTGGTTTAGCAGTGCTGCAGTGCAGTAAGCTGGGTGCGCACCAGGAGTTCCAGAACTCAGGAAGCTAAGGCAGGAAGATTGCTTGAGCTCAGGAGTTCAAGGTCAGCTTGGGCAACATAGCAAGACCTCATCTCAAAAACTAAAACAGTGTTTCAGAGAGCTTGCCATGGATGGGGATTAGTCAAACAGCCACCCTAAGCTCTTCCCAAAGGTTAAAAGGATATGATGCTGACCTTGAGGGTTCTTTTGAAACAAGAACAAATGGATGTGGGTTGAGCATTGGTACTACATTCAGGGTCAGAAGAGTTCTACAAAGATAATCTGGCATTTTCTAAAGGATCAGGGAATATGAAACAGACCTGGACAAAGGTTACAAGGATTAAGAAAGAAAACATTTGCACCATTGTTTTCCTGGGGACAAACACAGTTGACCACTTTTCTTTCTTTGTAGAGAATTCTTCAACGAAGAATTGATAATAGAAGTGACCAGACAAGGAAGAAAATTTTCCCGCAGATTGGTTGGTGGTTGGGTAGATGTTTCATAGAAACAATTAGATTCACCATAATTTTGTCCTTTGTTTCATTTCGGAAGCTATATTCAGGAGAGGTATCACTGCAGTCACTTTTGCAGAGAGAGGTATACTACTTTCTTTTCTTCTTTTTTTTTTGGTACTGGGAATTGAACTCAGGACCTTGCGCTTGCCATGCAGGCACTGTGCCACTGAGCTATTGGGTTTTTGAATTCCTAAGATCAGAATATTTCATGGACTGTTACAGGGCTCAAGTAAACCTCGTGCCCTTAGGTTATCAATTATAGGTAGTAATTCTCTCTTAACTTCAAGTCTTAAAGGATATTATCTCTAATGAGGAAAACTAGTAGAATCTCTGAGATGAATCTGTACTGGAGCAGCTCTTATTGCCCGACCTATTCTACCTTTAGTTGCCCGTACTTCAGGATTTATTTCTGTCTCCACAAGGGAAAGGCAGCAAGCTAGAAGGAGCCACTAACCCAACCCCCTACAGGCAAAGGCCCTATTCTGTATTCATACCTTCTTGCTATGTGACTTGCTTCCCCATTTGATCCCAGTTTAATCAATTTTACCTGAGCAATTACACTCATAATCTTATTGGTTGGCCATAGTTCTGTCCCACCTCATGCACACCTTGCAAGTTCCCATTTTTTTCCCTTGTGGTTTTGCATCACCTTGTGGTTTTGCTCTATAAAATTCACTAGAAAGAGTGGGGTCTTTGGCAATCCACTTGGGACCTCTTCTGTCTCTCTCATACAGAAACTTATTCTCTCTCAATAAATAGATTGTACTCTTAAAAAAATGTAGCAGGCCAGGATTTAGCTCAGTGGCATAAGTGCCTGCCTGGCAAGTGTGAGGTCATGAGTTTGATCCCTGGCACAAAAAAACAAAAACAAACAAAAAAACCCCCAAAAAACATATTTACAGTTATCAAAATTCCAATTGTTCAAACTGAATTTATTCATTAGCTCACAATCAACTCTTTACCTATGCTTTTTCCCAGTCCTCGTCTCCACCCCCAATTCTTATAAGAATTTGTGAGTCGTTTGGGCAAGGATTATAGTTTATAAATTTTTGAGATACCAAATGCTTGATTTGGCACTTTATATACAGAAGTCATTTATATAAAATTAGAAATTTTAAAGTATAGCCGTTCTATTTTGGCCTTTCTTAGCTATTTTTCTTCATTTCTAGGGGTCTTGAATAATTTTCCATTTTTAAGACTGAATGTCAAATGCACAAATAGTGTTCTTTAAATTTCTTTTAATGAATAAGTAGAAATTCTAATTTCAATTAGTTGTTTGGTTTTTTAACTTTCATGTTTATAGAAGCTATTGTTGTAAAGGCCAAAATAGACTTTTTGCCAGGCAGGCGATTAGGTCACTGAGCTAAATCCCCAGCCCTTGTCTTTTTGAGACAGGGTCTCACTATGCTGTTCAGGCTGCCTTGACCTCACTTTTTGTAGCCCAGGCTGGTCTCAAACTCACAACAATCCTCCTGTCTCAGCCTTCTGAGTGCTGGGATTACAGGTGTGTGCCCCCAGGCCCGGCCCAAAGTAGACTTTTTAAAAAAGACGTTGATCTGAGTTCAACTGATATTTTATTTGAAGATGCTGTAGTGGCTTCCCAGGTACATACGTGTGATTCAGAATGTTAGCTTGTTAACTTGCATAAGTAGTAAAGGTTTCCTTATGTCCAAATCTAACATCCACAAGAAGTGTGAAACATTCTCTGTGGAGTAAACCTTCAGCTTGCTTTGGACATGAATGTGGCTTGACTCATCAACCAAGTACAGTCATGTTGGCTGTAAGATTCTGCTTTTTAGTGTGCTTTCCAGTGAGTTCTAGTAACTGTGCCTTGGAATAGATGTATGCCAAGTTGACTGAAGAGGATAGTGTGCTTTCCAAGCCTTCTCTGCAACATTGGTGATACTGGTGGTCTGACTTACCCACTCAAATGGATATGTAACAGTCTTAGGAAGGTTCTAGCAGTCACACCATTTGGAGTCCTATTTAGTTTCGATTCTGTTTATGGTTTTGGACCAAGTTTGGAAAAGCCAAACATTACTGAGTAGGCTGATTCTCACACTTGTCATTTTAGAGGGGTGAATTCTGCCAGGATTGAATCCGTGGAAGTGTCTGGGACCCTGAGGTGAAGAGAAGGGGCTGCTGTTTCTTAAATGATGTGTTATGTTTTATTGACCAAGAAAAGAACCAGTCTTCCCAGTGACTCACTTAGATGGTTGCCGAGTAGAATGCTGTCTTTTCTGACACTCCTGGAATAAGATAAAAAGGAAAGCATGATTGTTATATTGTATGAGATTAACTTATACAAAAGTGATTTCCATACTCAGATCAGTGTTTTCAGGTGCTTAGAACTGTGGTGACATCTGATTGTTCTTTGGGAGAGTGGAGAAGGACCTTGTTTGGACCAGGACTGGGCCAGCAATAGATGTCCAGTGGGGACTTTCCCATGGTGGCCATTACAGTGCATTGGGACCAGGAGGGTGGCTAACTGAAGAACATTTTATATTATTTAGTTGTGGCCAGGCTCATCCATCCTGGGCCCTAGCTAGGACACCTTCAGTTGCAAGAAGAAAGAGGCATATTGGCCTTCTTGGAGTCCTCACTTGCACTGAACGTCCCCTGGACAACTTTGTTTCCACCTACTCGTGTTGCTCCGGTGTACTGACTCTTTTTATCCTTTTTAGCTGCGATTTCCCCTTTGTGGCTGCTTAACTTTCTCTTATTTTGCTTTCTTTCCTACACCTATCATTGCTCTACCTACTCTGTTATGTATCAGCCTGGTACCTTGTTTATTTGACCTGCCTTGATCTTCAAATTCCAGTGGTTTGAAAGTCATGTGAAATTCTAAGCCTGCCCTTGACCGGGGTATGCTGGTTACCTTCAGGTTTGGTCTGTCCCTGAAGTTGATAAATAACATCTCCAGTGACTATATAACCTTAGCTCCATATTTTTTATTAATTTCCTTTTATCTTAATTGCCATTAAAATATACATGGCCTGCAAGTGTAGTCCATTTTATGGCACCATCCATATGGAAAGCATAAGTATTGTAAGCAGATAACAGGTTCTCAAATTATACTTTCTAAAGCTGAGTAGTAACTTGGATCTTTCATGCTTTTGTTTTTCACATGACTTGAATGTACCTAGAATTGGCCTCCTTTACTAGAAAGCTTTAAGTGTATTATAGCATGTGATACGGAAACTTGGGAGCAGAGGAAATAATTTCCATTGCATTAATCATTGTAAGTAGTAATAAATCTGTGTGAGTTGATGGGAAGGTTCCGACTGATGGAAACTCTGTTTCTGCTCCATGTTCCTCTTACAGGGCACGTGACCTTGGATCAGTCATTTTCCTTTTGTGTCTACTTAACTCGTCTTCCTCTTTGTAATACTAATTTGAGAGTCAAATACTGACTATAGGAAGATTTGAATTTTGGAAATTTTAGTATGCTACTTATTAAATATTTTTATGTTTCTGAAATATGGGAAGCAGATTAGTTTTGGTGTTTCTCTTATTGTAGAAAGCATATATCCCTTACTGAGGAATTGTATAATGCCATTGTCTAGTACTTGAAAATATTTGCAATATTTGTCTTCTATTTACAGCTTCTCAGCCTTGAGCTACAATGTAATAAACATTAGTTATCAACTTTCAGAAGATTTTTTTTTTTTTTACCTTTCAGAAGATTTTCAACTTCTTTTCTAAACCATTTGGGTGTTCTGAAAGAAACTTCATGCTTCTTTCTCTTCCCTTGGTTATAATCACTTCATCCAAAGAATTCCCTTTGTGGTATTTCTTCATGTGTTTGTTTTGTATCTTAGAGAGGAAAACAGTTATTTAAAAACCTTCTTCTGGGCCTGTAATGCTTTCACTCTTTTGTTTTAGCTGGTTTTATATTATTTTGTTCTGCTTGAGTTTATTGTGTGTGAATGTATGAACAACCATTTCAAAGAAGGCAAGAGACACTAGGGTAGCCATTGTTAATTTCCTGTCCTTATGTTTTGAAGACCTGTATCGCTTACATTGTTCTGTTCTGATCTGCTTTGTTGTGTTTTACTCTGTTTTGTTTTTATTCTCTTTTAAAAAAAAATAAAGACCTTCTTCTATAGCACTTTGAAAGTCTGGGAAGGTGACTTTTAAGAATGCTAGAGGGATGGAACCAGAGAGTAAAAGTGAAGGTACTGTCATTAACCGCCATGTTCCTGGGGTTCCGGAGTGTGAATGTACTCACTGGTGGCACCACTGATGATATTGTTACTTGTATAGCTACTCTCGCTTCACAATTATGAGGCCGTAGAGCATCTTGAAGTGAAGTATTGATTATAGCTTTTAACTTTAAGACTGGTAAGGAAAAATTGGGCATTTTTATTTCAATATAGTTACTATGTACCTGTTATTGAGTGCATTTGCTTAGTGGCTTATGTAACATTGCCCCAATAAACTTTAATTTCCCAATAACTTCTTTAGATTGGTAGTAGCTTAGAAAGTAATTTAGATTAGCAAATTGCCTAGCCTTCCAAAATCAGGAAAATGGTGGAACTGGATTGTTACTGTCCTCATTAACACTGGATAGGTTTCTTCTTATGGTGAATTTTATACTCTAAAAAGTTTTGAATACATATGAGAAACTTTCTTGGGATAGAGAATTTCTTTGGAAATGATTTATAGAGAATTCAATACCTTTTTGTACTGTTTATTATGATATCATAATTTTAAATTATTGCTTTTTCAAGCTTTTTAATTCCCTTTAAGATTCTTGATAACTCCAAAGAAATACCTCATGTGACAGGGCCATTTTTAATATGCAAAGCCTAACTTGAGTAAAACAAACAAACTTTGGAGCAAATGGGTTACAGTAAATATCTAAAAAAACGGTATGTAGAAAATGAACTTGGTGTCTTAGTCTGGTGAGGCCTCTGTAACACAATACCCACAGACTGGGTGAATAGAAATTTATTTCTTTGTTTTAAAGGCTGGGAAGTCCAAGGCCAGGAATTTGGCTCAGTGGCCTAAGCGCCTGCCTGGCAAGCTGTGAGTTCAATCCCTGGTGCTGCAAAAAAAAAAAAAAAAAAAAAAAAAATTGCGAAGAGACTGGGAAGTCTAAAACCAATGTGGCAGCAGATATGATGTCTGGGAAAAGCCCACTTCTTACTGTACCTTCACTTGGCAGAAAGAGAGTATTCTCTGGGTCTTTTTTATAAGGGGACTACATGTTTCAACCTTCTGTCACTATTACAAGATATCTGAAATAATCAACTTCTAAAGAAAAATGGTTATTCTGTCTCATACTTTGGAGCCTGTGATGGAATAGTTTATCATAATAGTGTGACAGAGCTAAGGTGCTCCTTGGCTAGGCTGAAGCAGAAGAGGAGATAAGGACCAGGATCTCACTATCTCCTTGAAGGTCTTCCCCCAGGGACCTAAAGATCTCCCACTAAGGCTCACCTCTTAAAGGACTACATCCCAGTAGCACCACTCTGGGCATCAAGTCTTTCAGGAACATTCATGCTCCAAACTAGAAGGCACTAATCTCATTCATGAGAGCGCTACCCTCATGACCTAATCACCCAACATAGTTCCTACCTCTTATACAGTCAGTCACATGATAATTCTTTTTCATCATGTGGGTTTTGGGGGAACACAAGCATTTAGCCTATTACACATGATAATGACTATCTCTTAGTTATGGTAATAATTATGAATGTCCCAGACTGAGTGTTTATTAATAATGTACATTGAATAATACATAATTTTATTTTGACTCACATCAAAGGTACAAACATGTATATATATTTACTTATTTTCTACAAATCCAGACATATATAGAATATATCTAGTGAAAGTCTTGTTTTATTTCTGCAATGCCTTTATACAATGTACCGTTAGGTGTATTATGTAAAAGATGGTTCTTGTCCCTCTGCCTCTATCTCTCTATCTGTGTGTCTCTCTGTCTCTGAATGTATCAGGTGTATGTCAGTTAAGAACTCAGTTCCATGTTAAGAGAAATAACCAAGAATTATGAGAACATTTAACCTTTAACTTAACTGGAGCTAGACTTGGGCACACGTATTTCTTTTCTTTTCTTTTTATATATTTTACGTATTTCCTGTTTATCTGTTTTATATATATATATTTCCTGTTTCCCTATATAAACTCTTTCAAACCCACCCTTTCTTTTTTTTTTTTTTTTTTTTTGCGGCACTGGGGATTGAACTCATGACCTCGCGCTTGCTAGGCAGGCGCTTAGGCCACTGAGCTAGGTCCTCGGCCGCCCACCCTTTTTTGATAGGTCTTTTTTTAGGCTTTCTTTTAGAGCCATTCTGAGTAAAACAGAGTAAATCTATCTTGCACAATACTTATGTTTGGCATCTGTTTCTGGTAGGTGTCACATTGTACGAGGGGTGGTCTAAATACATGGTGAGTGTTTAAGTTAAAAAAATTATTACAGTGAAAGACACACTGTTATTAATGCCCCTTAGAATACTCCCCAGCTTTGAATATATTTATCCCACCATTCTTGCCAGTTTGTGAATCAGTTTACTGTATTGTTTGATCATGCCTCATATTAGAGGGAGTGCAGTTACCACTATCAGAAAGAACACCTAGGCAGTGGACTCATTAAATCATTCACTAAGGGTTCTAATGTGTAAAACAATCAACTCGTTTGCATTTCACTCATCACCTTTTGATTTTCCAACTGTTCTGTAGTATTTCAGTCTGTTTTGAAGTAGGTTGGTGGCAGCTGTCATTCAGTTAGGAAATGAGTAGGGGTGTGGTTAGACAGTTTTGTCTATAAACTGAATAATGAAAATCTGCTACCCACATGAATGCCAAAATTTATACTGGTTTTGCTTTAAAAAGCTCCCAGATGAACTGGAACAATGAATGGCCACATGCTACAAAGGTTCCAAATCTTACATGATTTTTTTTTCTAGACACCACTAGGTCTCTTGCTTCATTTAATATGTTCTTGGTATTGAAAGTTCAAAGGTCTCTGTTGGAATGCACTAGCAACTCTCACCATCTCCCACCTGGATTTCCTTACTAATATTTTCTGTCCCATGCTTTCAACATATGAGTAGAAGTAGGTTGTGATCATAGGAATCAAACAGTTTTACAAATGTTGACTGTTGCTAATTTTACAATTGTAAGACATGTAAAAAACATGCAAGAGTAAAATATTTTAAATGTGTGAAATTTTTCTATGTCATGAAAGTGACAAAATAAAGACTTTTTTTTCATGTTCATTTCATAAATGAAGCCCTTTCAGGAAAGCTCTAATTTAGAAGTGAAATTGTGAACAAACAAATGTTTCTTATTTTCATTCCACCACAAGAACAAGAATGAAATGTGTTTGCTAACAAGAGGAGCAATTTGTGATTCTTGGAAAAATTAGTAAATGCTTCCTAGTATAAAACATAGCTAGATCTCTTTTTAAGATCTGGTTCCAGTTCTTCTGGAGCTTTCAATCCAGGTGGGGCTACAGACATTTAGAGAAAGCACAAAAATGTTTAGATGTATAGTAGTGAGCAGCACAATAGACTAGCAAGTCCTTTGGCGGGAAGGAAGTCTTCATCCATGGTTGTCGTAATCACCCCAAACAAACTTATCCAAGAAGGAATTTGCCACATCTCTGAAGTATGGAAATCCTGATGGGTTAGTTGTGTGTGCACAAACCTGAAGGGAGGCTCAAGGTATATGTAAGTTGGCTGGTGCAGAATCTTTACAGAGATGAGACTAAGTTCAAATTGGCAGTGACTTGGGGTTTGGCATTTCTGCCACCAGACAGTGGTTTTCCACATGTACAACAGAGTTATCAGGAAGTGTGCTGAGAGAATGTGACATCTTGATTTTAAATTTCTTGGAAAGTAACCCTTAGCTTGGATGTTCTCAAAAGCTCCCCAGGTGATTCTAGGGTGTGGATCTGCCCGAGAAACATAACCACATACTTGAAAAGCCAGTGAAGTTGTGCCAATGGCCCCAGCTCCTTCGCCAGCCTCTGGCTTAGGGAACAATCCCTCTGTCCTAATTCAGGTCAGCTGGAACTTGGGAGGTTATTCCTGCTGCTCTTGCCACTTCCACACTATCAATATGTTTCTTCCTTACCCTTTAGAAAAAAAAATCTGCAGGTCCTTGCAGCCAGACATTAGCAGCTCTGAAACACATCCGCTCATTCACAATGTTATCATCTCTTGCTTATTTTCCCTTTCTCCTGGTAATTCCTGTCCTCCTCAGTCATTTGAGCATCCATGCGACAGTCAAGTTAACACTGTGGCCTCTCAGGTTCTTTGCTTCTTTGATTCACCTGTGTTTTCTTGCCCTGACCTCAGCCATATCCATATATTGACAGCATGCCTTAGGCTAGCGGTTGGTTCTCAGTATGGCCTGTGGACCCATTGAGTCTACTAGGTCCTTTCAAGAGTCTACAAGGTCATAGTTGTTTTCATAATAATACAAAAACATTATTTGCCTTTTTTTATTGTGTTGATATATGCACTTGTGGCAAATGCACTGTTGATTAAAACTGCTAGTAATCTAGTGCCAAACTGTCTTAGCAACTGTTATATTCTTCACGGACCCTCCCTTGCAGTAAATGGAGGCCCTTTCACTTAAGAATGTCCTTGATGAAGTAGTAAAAAGTATTAGTTTTATTATATCTCAACCCTTGAGAGTACTTCTTTTTAATAGTCTGTGGTGAAATGAGAAGTATATATAATGTGTTTCCGCATAGTGACAAATGGTGGCTGTCTAAAGGAAAAGTGCTAGCGTGAGCGTGTGAATTGTGAGCTGACCTAGCTATGTTTTCTCCATGGAACACTGTTCTTACCTGAAGGAATGACTGGCAGACCAACGATGGTTATCAGACTTAAGCATTTGGCAAACATTTTCTTCAGAGTAGTTGGCTTCTCACTTCAAGGAGATCAACTGATTATATTGGTTGCCAGCGGTACATTTGAGCCTTCAAGTGAAAAATTAAAATTTTGGAAAACTCGTATCCACCATTCTGAACTTGGAAGCTTTTCCGTGCAGGGAGATTTTTCTGATGTGCTAGTTTTTAGAAGATCTATATAATTCAGGGAAGTGATATTTTCCAGATGATCAATGTATGATGTTACAGAATCATGCATGGTAGACTAAGGAACTTAGTGGTGAAAAGTACCAAAATAAAATTGATAGCATTTCAAATATACTTTAGGAAACTAGCACTCATTGAATTTAGAGTAGATTTTTTTTTTTTTTTGGTACTGGGGATTGAACTCATGACCTTGTGCTTGCCAGGCAGGCACTTGTGCCACTGAGCTAAATCCCTGGACCTAGTGTAGTATTTAAAAAGTGTATAAAAAAGTATATCCACAAATATCTGAAAGGCTGTTGTGGTACATCTACTTTTTCAACTACATATACCTGTGTGATGAGAAAGTTTTTCATAAACTTCAACCAAACAATATATTGCAACAGATTAAATCAGAAGCATAGATGAAAATGTAGCCACTTTCTTTTAAGCCAGACATCAAAGAAATTTGTAAGGAGGTAAAACAATGCCTTTTTCTTTTTAAAACATGGTTTTTGTTTGTAAGGATATTATGTTCACATGTAATGGATTTACTATTTTTAAATAGCTAGTGTTTTTAAATGTCTGCTTTAATTCCAGTGTGATAAATATCAACAAGTATAGCTACAACATTTATGATAAATGTGACACTCAGGAAGCTTAAAGAGTGTGAAGGGGGTCTGAGACCAAAATGTTTAGGAACTGTTCTTTTAGGCCAAGCCAATACCAATAACTGTACCACCTCCGAAATCTCAATTCCAAACATCCTATTTTCTAAGCACCACTTCCTGTCCTATTCATTGTGCTCCTCCATTTCTTGTTGGGAGCCTCCAATCTGCTGGCTGTCCCTCTCTTTTACTATCCATCACCATATCATGGCCTAGCTCCCCTTTCCCCCCAACCCAGCTTAGAGTAGGTAGTCTGGCCTCCTGCACATCTGTTCTTTCTGTCTCTTTCTCTGTCTCTGTCTTTGTCTCTGTTTTTCTGTCTGTCTGTCTCTGTCTGTCTCTGTTTCTGTCTCTCTGTCTCTCTCTCTAAATACCAGAAACTGAGTAGCCTCGAGATACTAGTACAACTAAACTCACTGCACAGACTCTCAGCTCTGCCCTATCCTCTCACTTCCATCCCTCAGATGAAGATGTCACATCACCTCCCCTCTATTGTCTCCAGCTACTCTCCACTGCCTTGCACACTCCTTCTCACCTGCCCTGTTTTTAGGCTACCCTGTATGCTCCTGGATTTTCTTCTTCTTCATGGGCTTCTCTGATTACTTTGTAGGTATCCCTTGCTCTGCATTTTCACTTGGATATGTAGTGGGCATCTTAATAAGCACAACAGAGTTTTTACTTAGCCATCTCATATCATCACCATGTACCCTCATGACCTCTAGGTATGAATCACTCTTCATTTCCCTTGTGCTCATAGCATCTACTGGAATCTGGAAGATTCTGTCTCTTGCCCAGGACCCCTCCTTTCTCATTTGAACTCTTGCACTAATTGGTCTTTCTGCTTTCTCTTTTGCTTCCTCCACATCCATTCTCCATCTATCAGCTTATATCTGAAGCACTTAATCTGCTGAAAGATAGACTAGGTAGAACTCTTGAAGACATAGGTGTAGGCAAAGACTTTATGAATAAAACCCCAACTGCACAGGAAATATTACAGAGAATCAACAACTGGGATCTCATCTTATTAAAAAGCTTTTGCACAGCGTAAGAAGCCACCAACAGAGAGAAGAGACAACCCACAGACAACTGTACATGTCAGTGTTCTGGTGTGGTAAGATGAAAACAGAACAGGGTGTGGGCTTGGCATGTAGCTCATGTGTAGAGCACTTACCAAGCATGCACAAGGCCACCAGCATGGCCACCTACCCCACCCCCCCAAAAGAGCATAGAGCTGTGGAGGGACATTGCGTGTACATGCGAAGACATGCTATTTCAGATAGAGTTGACCAGACACAGCCTTGCAGGTAGGTGGACATTTGGGTGGAGATAAGAATGAGGTAAGATAGCTAACTTCTAAGGTACCTGTGGCAGGAGCCCTTAAAAGAGAGGAGCAATAGTTACAAAGATACTGAGGTGGGAAATGTATTGGCAGAAAAAGACATTACTGTGGCTGGAGTAGAGTGAGCAAGAAAGGAGGGGCATATTGATAGAGGACATCAAAACCTCATGAGAGAAAACCTTTTGTATTAGGTATGCGAAATCACTGGAGGGTATTTGTCAGGGGGTGATATAATTTGACACCCCCCCATACTAGGGCATTGAGCTCAGGGCCTTCACACTGAGCTGTGTATCTCTAACTCTTATTTTGAGATGACAAGTTGCTAAGTTGCCCATGCTGGGCTCAAACTTGTGATTCATCTCTCTCTGCCTCCCAGATGCCTGGAATTATTGACCTGCCCTGCCACACTTTGACTTACATTTTGAGGTACTTATTCTGGCATCTGTCTTGAGTGTGGACTACTGGGAAGCTGAGAGAAAGCAGGAGATCAGTGAAGAGGCTGTTGTAGAGGTATAGAAGGAGATGACTACGTCTTTGGCCAGGAAGTGGTGAGATGGTACCAGCATCTGGGAATATTTGAAAGGCAGAACTACCAGGATTCATTACAGGTTGCGTGCACATCCATGACTCCCCTCTCCCTGGCAAGATGGCCGGTGTAACATTGGTGAGCTCTTTCTCCTGTCCTTCAGCAGGGTCTTCCTCAGAGACAGGAGGGATGGTAGCGAGGAGGGCACAAGGAACTTCTCGGGCTCTCAAGAATTCCTTTGGTGCTTTGAAGAAGGCTTGGTTCTCAGCAGACAGATTCAGAAAGACGATGATGTGGATGGGAGAAAGAGTTGTGAAGTGTTAAGCTCACTCTGCACACAGCATTTATCATGAAGAACGACATCTTTAAACCGTCATGCTAATGGTATGTGAGGAGGTATCAGATTTGTGACATCTGAAAGAAGTATGATGAGCCTCACAAAAATCACTCAATGTTTTGAGAAGTAGATGGATGTATGCGTCAGACCAGTGGTAGGAGTGGGAGTGTGGAGGGTGGGGAATGGGGAGCAGCAAGACCAGAAGCTTTTTTTTCCAGTAAGTAGCCCCGCTATTGCCAGTGAACGCTACAGGTGTGTAGCAATGGAGTGTTGTTACTTTTTAAACAGCTTTGTTGGGATATAGTTTAAATACTAGAAAGCTTACTCATCCTCAGTGTAAGTTCAGTGGTTTGAGTAAATGTACAGAGTTGTCGTCCACATGTCCCTTTGCAACCACTCCCTGTTCCTTCCAGCAGAATGGTTTGGTTGTTTTTAGGGCCGCCCAAGGTTCAGAAATAGCCATGCAGCTTGTGTGTGTCCACGAGATCAAACCATAGGGAAAACTATGTTTATCTATGCTCCAATTTGAGCTCTTCAGGCAATAAGAAAATAGGAGCTGTTTGGAAACTCAAAGATCATAACATTTTGAGTCACAAACTTTTATAGGACCCTGAAGCATTCACATGTGTAGATACTATCAGCTTGTCCGTGTTTTATATAAACTGCAGGCAAGTGAGGTTGGGCAGTGTATTTTTAGTGATTGCCAGGGCGGAGGAAGGGCAGAGAGGTCAATTTTCATTACAGTTTTGTTCCCGACTTAGTGTGTTCCACAATTTTGTGACTAAGACACAGACTTTTTGAGTATCCGATTTTCATCCCTGTAATCATTTATAGCTCATTTCATTATTGCCTTGTTTGGAGTGCCAAATTCATTCTTTAAAAGAATGATTGAAGCCGGGCGTGGTGGCTCATGCCTGTAAGCCCAGCACTCGGGAAGCTGAGACAGGCGGATCATTGTGAGTTCGAGACCAGCCTGGGCTACAAAGTGAGCTCAAGGCCAGTCTGAATGGCATAGTGAGACCCTGTCTCAAAAGGGCTGGGTATCTAGCTCAGCGGTCTAAGCGCCTGCCCAGCAAGTGCAAGGTTGTGAGTTCAATCCCTGGTGCCGCAAAAAAAAAAAAAAAAAAAAAAAAAAAAAAAAAAAAAAAAGAATGATTGAGTTGATTCATTTGTTTATCAGAAAGAATAACCATAGTATATTTAGTACTTACTAAGTACCAAGTATTTCACCTCAGTTTCCTCATCTGTGAAATGGGGTTCCTAATAACTGCTTCATGGGTTGCCTGCAAAGCAGTTGTAGCAGTAAGTAAATAACTGTTCAGTAGCGGGTGGTCTTTATGTACTTCATAACCATTGCTCCTGTCCACAATATTGTGCTGCAGGTTTGAACTCCAGCCTAGACCTGGCTAACTCTAGGCCTGCTGCCCCATCCTTTGTCTCTCTTGAAAATTCTTCTCTTCTACATCCTCTCTGGTGGTTCTTGTCTTGCTTGCCTCTCAACATCCTGCCGTTGATCACTGTTTTTACTTCTCCGCTTTCTCTTTTTTTCTCTTTTGTGTTGTCTTCTTCTGCAGAAAAATCTCAAGCTCACTGTCTTGCAGGGAAACAGAGAGAGGTTCTGTGTTTTCCAGGATGCTGAGTATCCTGGAGGAAGAGGGAGAGGGAGAATTTGGAATGCTCTGGCCTGGGACAAACTGAATGTTTGGTGCCCATCAAGCCACACAAATTACTGTTTTGTAGTCATCCATGGTTCCTTTGGTGGTCAATTTCTTGGATGGGAATTTGTTCCAGAAGCCATCTATGGAGAGAGGAAATCAGAAGGGAAGGTTGTCTGCTTTTTATTTTCATGCAGTAATTTGGAATTCAGCTTGCACAAATTCATTTGAGATCATCTAAAGATTAAACTTGCTGTGTGCTGCCTGTATTTCCCTGTAGCTTCCTTTTTTCTGTTTTTAATGGGTGTAGCATGAGCATGTTCAGAATGATAACACCAGAAACCTCACCATAATTAAATACATGTGCTGCTTCAGTTCTACAAAAGTCCCAGGTGTGTGTCTAATCTGTGCTTTACTAGTACATCAGGATTTTTTTTTAAAGATAAAAACAAAGGATATAAATGATTAAAAAAAACCCATCTGAGCCAAACACATAATTATATAGACGAGTGCTGTGATGTTATATTGGACAGCAAAGTCAAATCCTGTTTCATAAGAACAGTTTCTGGTTCCCTGGAGTCTGCTGTGACACCTCCATTTATGATGCAGTGAAACGAAATTCTTGTCGACTGCAGAACTGTGTTTTCAGAGTGTGTTCTGAGCCATATGCCTGTATTTGCCATTAAATATTAGTTAAAAACAAAGTGCACAAAGTATCATCATTTATCCACCAGAAGATAAGTTTCCCTTGTTCCCTGAGTATTCATTTTGCTATGGTAAAGGGTTTATCACTTAGTCAAACTTAAGAAATCCAAAGTTCTTTTGCATGTCATAATAATAGCTAACGTTTTTGAATACTTGCTATTTCCTTGTTTCTCTGAAAATATAACCGGACTGTGAAACACTCAACCTTGAAAACTAGAGTTCAAAAAGTCAGCTCAGATCTTTTTCTAGTTAGGTCTTATTTTCGGGAAAACAGGGTTGTGAGTATTGTGCAGAAGGGTTTATATAGATTATATTGTCATATTTCAGTACCTTTTTGTGGGAGGTGCTATTATCATCCCTAATAGGTAGGAAATCAAAGCTTATTAAGGTGAAATGATTTTTCCATGGTTACATGTGCAATAAATAGTGTTAGATTCTAAAGTCCAAAGCCCTTAGCAAGTGATTTTTGCTGTTTTGGGTCTGAAACTGGTTAAATTGATGTAGGGGTTTATTGTTGAGAAATACTATTGTGCTGCTCCCAGAATCTTTTTCATCCTCGACAGTACAAAAGATGTTGGGCAGCACAGAGCTCTGAGATGAGCTAATCTGTGCATGTGGTGGTAACTAATCCATGTTTGAGCCACAGAGGGATCAATGAGTCTTGCAAGGTGAGTGGAAAGATAGAGCCAAGCTCTAAACCCATCCCGTATTCTTAATGCCATGTAAAATGAGAGGGCAACTTGTAATTTGATATATAAATTTGTGAGAAAAATAAGCAGCATTTCAGCTTAATAAAACACACTATCCTATATATTCTTGTAAGGAACATTATTACTTGTCATAATGAATGTTGTACATAACTCCTTTTTGCTGAATGATATTCCAGGAAAATGTGTGTTCTATGCGAGTAATTAAGAAAGAAAAAAAATAGTAATTTTACCCTTCTTTAAAGGGTCAGACAAAACCCTTAAACTAATGATCCATAAATGTTCTTCATCTTGAACTGGCCAGTTTCATCGACAGTATTGAATCATTGCCATTACGCACAGAGTTAGCTGATCCAGAAGGGTTTGGCTTAGATTTATAGTACAACCATACAAAAATTACTCACTGATTAGTTGTGCTTTGGCCTCATATGAATATTTAATGATAATAGTGGTAACAACCACATTTCTTCATGTGCTAATGTAAGTCGGGAAACTAGAAATGCAACGGTGGCCCTGCAAAGTTTGTAGTCACTACTACTGTAGTGACTTTGAAAGCTTTGTCGTGTCCTTGGACATTTGATGAGAGCCATCCTCTGTGCTTTAACTTGCTTCCTTCTGGGTCCTGCTAGCAAGAGGCCAGCAGTGTCCTGCTCCCGAATTCCTGCTCCTCCTGCAGGAGTTCCATGAACTCGCCATGACTGTTCACAGTGCTGGGGACAGTTAGTTGGTCCTCGACTGCACTGGGAATACGAAACAACTGGTACGCACAGAGCTTAACTTGCCACTTATTTGTGGGTGACTCTTAGCCCAGCCAGGTTTCTAGCACCATATGTGGCGACACTGTTTTATACTGTTGTATAGAAACACTGTGTCATTCTTTAATTTTTCCTTTTTCTGCTATGCTGATGAAATTTTCCACACTCCCAGAAAAGCACCACAAACATCAAAGACACCACCTATATGTCACCACTGTTGATATTTTGTATCGTTTCAGATTAAAAAGCAGTACTCAGTTTTCTGCAACTTAAAATTTTTAGCGGCATCAGAAAAAGTGTGTTTTGAACTTACATTATATTCAAGGACATTACATTTGGGTGACATTGAAGCATCACAATGAATTTTTAAGGGCAACTCGACATTCTTACTACTTAGCTTTTTGAGTCTCTTTACCATAAAACTTATTTTATATTCAATTATGGAATTTAATTAAATTCAGTTACATATAATACTCATTTTGCACCTGCATTTTGTGTCTCAGTGCACTGAGTGCACCCAGGCCTGAAGGTGATGCTGAGGCTGATGCTGCTGCGTCAGAGGCCAAATGTCGAAATCTGCTTCCCCAGACTGTTTGAATCCTCACTTTTTTTGTTTACTTCCATTGTGATTCCTCACCTCTCTTGAGTTTGTTTGGCACCTGTGGGTTTTGCAGGAAGGAAGTTTTAAGCTTTAGAAAATGAAGTGTTGGACTGAAGATTTAGCTCAGCAGCATAAGCACCCGCCTGGCAAGCGCAAGGTCATGAGTTCAATCCCTGGTACCAAAAAAAAGCGTTTCACCAAAATTTGGTGCTATTCAAGTGTGTATGATGGCAAACAGTTTTAGTGATAGAATGAATTCCTCTTTTCAAGCTGGCATTTTCTAGTCACCCACTCTGCAGTGTAGTACCCTTGACTCTCATGATAGACAGAAACATCATTGCTGGCGTTGATGCCCGTCTCCATTTTCCTGAAGTGAAGACTTGCCCTCTGTGGGGTTGGTGGGACCCACCCTGCTTTGACTCTGCTACTGATGCATCATGTTGAGTTTCTTCCAGCTCTCTCTAGACTTCATAAGTTTTAGTTATGGCAACAGTGAGGCTGTGCGCAGAATCATTCTGATGTGATTTGCCGGAGGGAGAAACATTTGGATTTTTAGAGGGACAATTATCGTATGTTTACTCTATATAATATATATGTAATATTATATTTTATATGCATACATACATCATGGAAGGCGAAGGTATTGAGACTCTTATTCTCTTACTTGACAAGAGGACTAGAGAGAAAGACCCAGTAACAGTGCCTTGACCTTCTCAAATAGATAAGGGTTTTCCTTACTGAACATTTTCGTCCACTTCATTTTTCTTTCTTGTGGATCCATAGGCATATGTACATCTTCCTTAGCCCAGTATATTTGCTGGAACTTCTTTACTAAATTTTTACTCTGTTTTTGTTAGTATAAAATAGTAAGTTGAAGTTTTGAAACAAGCACGTTCTAGGTTGCAGAGTCTTTTTTATTTGCAGAACTTTATTAGGTTGCTTCTGATGGAAGCATGGGTTTATTTTTGTTTGCCAGAGACCTAATTCTGCTTTCTTTTGGCTGTTTGCTAGCCAGTGGTCTTCTAATCGGGGTTTCGTTCTCTCACTGTGTGAGAATAGCCAGACTTGGGATTGTTCCCAGGCATTACTTTCCCAAGAGGTACTTATGAGTCACTCGGATCTAATGATTAAGAAAGGAAAAATAACATGTGGCTTTTTTTAGAAAACAAGTTTTATTGAATATATATATGTATACACACATATATGAATATATATTATATATTGAATATATGTATATTTATACACACATTCTGTGTGCTTGGGTTGCTGAATTTTCTTGGAATAAATATATCCATGAACTACCATGTGGTAGGAGATATTCCACAGGCCCTCTCACTGCAGTCTCCCCAGAGATAATGTCTGTCCCAACCTCCAACACCATGCCAGTGAATTTTATGTGAATGTTGTCATACAGAACAATTATGTCTTGCTTTCTTAACCAAACATAAATCATAAATCATGAATTTATTATGTGGAGCAATACCTTATTTTTTCTTATTTCTGTATAGATATTCCATTGTATTAGTAGTCTCCTATTTCCATTGTAACAAATTATCACCAACTTAGTGGCTTAAAATAATACACATGCATTCTTTTATAACTCTGGAGGTCAAAGGTCCAAAATTGGTTGCCTTTGGCTAACATCTAGGGGTTCACAGGACTCCTTTGTAGGCCCTGAGGGGAGAATCTATTTCCTGGTCTCACAGCTTCACATGGCGACCTGTGTTCCTTAGCTTGTGGCCTTTTCCTCTGTCCTCGAGGCGTATCACTCTTGTATCTTTTCAGTCTCATATCACCTTCTTTTCTGTTGTCAGATCTCTAATTTGGTCACATCTGCAAAGTCCTTTTTGTCATGTAGATTAATATTCACAAGTTCAGGAGGTTAGGATGTGGATATTTGTGGTGGTGGGGGGGCATTTTTAGCCTACTGCATTCATGGTGCGGCAATACTGCCATCTACCCTTTCTGTTGATGGACTTTTTGTAGTGTTTGCAGTTTGGAGCTGTTATAGATCAGGTTGCCATAATTATTCTTGTGCATACTTTTGTGACTCTTATGTACGCACATTCTTGTATGCGTATGTAGTCATGCACACACTCTTCTTTTGTGTCTATAGATGTTTCTCAATTTATGATAGAACTATGTCCTATAAACCTGCCATAGGTTGAAAATATCATAAGTAAAAAATGCATTTAAGTCACCCAGCCTACTAACCATCATAGTTTAGAACATGGTAGATGGTAGAGGATGAGTCGTTTTTGCTTGTGATTCCATAGCTGACTGGGAGCTGTGGTTTGAAGCTATTGCCCAGCATTGAGTCAATGTCAGACTGCATATTGCTGCCTCAAGAAAATAACGAAATTCAAAATACAGTTTCTACTGAATGTGAATCACCTCTGAGCTGTCATAAACTCAAAAACCTAAAATCCAATCATGTTGTCAGGTCTGTGTTCATAAGAATCAGTTCATAGTTAATGTAAGTTTAACCTTAAAATATAGTACAAAATAGTTTTCCAAAATAGTTCTACAACTTACACCCCTCCTAGCAACATATGGAAGGCCAGACAGATGTCTTTTATAAAGAAGAGAACATATTTAGACCTGGCAATTTTGTTTCAGAATTAAACTCATTGATAGCTCATGCTTAAAACCCTTTCTGCATGATTGAGGATTTTCCAAAGTGCATCTGTGTGGACAGAGCCCTATGAAATACTGTGGGAGAAAAGATTTCTTTTCTCAAATGAGTTAGGGCAATCCTGGATCCTGCTGGGAAACTCAGACTGCAGATGGACACATGAACGGTTTGAACTCTGTTTAGCTTTGTCTTTGTTTGCTTTATATCTCCCTAATGGATTTAATTCTGACTCACATTCCCTCTTTTGAAATCTACAAGAAATAGAGTTCCAAGGAATGCCTTTTGAAAATTCTGGAATAGACTATAATTCACAATGGTCTTTGCTAAAGAAGTAACAACAGGTTGTAGGTTTTTTTAGAAGGACAAACAGTATGTCTTTGAATGTTTTCTCTGTGATGTTGAGACCTACCTGCAGAGAAATACAGACCTTCAGAAAATGGGTTGCATTGGCTTCGATTAAGTTTTCCTTTAATGAGGTCTATAATTTGGGAAAAATTAATTTGCATTACTATGACCTTAAATTTTGCACCAAGGAGGCCAATATAAAAAATAACTTGCGCTAACTAGAAATCGTGTTGGATTTGTCCAAAAAATGTTCACCCCTGATGAAATTTTTTCTCCCATTAGGTCTCTTGCACATTTCCCCCACTCATACCCCCTTTCACTTCTCTTAACCAGCATTGACAGAGGGGGAATTCTGCTTGTTTTTTCTTTCTCCTTGTTTTTTTCTTTCTCTTGATCTTTTTTTAAAACAGTCTCATCTCGTTTGTGTCACCGGTGCTTCTTCTTGTACTACCACATCACAAAGGCCATGATTCCCTCTCTGGAACAATTAGCATCCCCCAATACGGACACTGCCATGCCCCCAAAGCTCCCAGCTTCCTGCCTCAAATAGTCCTGTACTTGTCCTGGTTACTAATCTGCTGTTGTTGGGACTGACAACCATGGAATATGGGTAGGAAAAACACTGATAGTGGCTAAAATTTAATTTGGACATTAAAATAACCGGTGTATGTATACCCCTGAGTATTCTATCCATAATTACTTCATCTTCCTGCCTTGATATTGAGTATTAATCTAGGCATGATGTAGAATACATTACTCAAATGATATTTTCACTGTGAAGTTTGGGGTTAATTGCTTACCCCCTTCCATTTCGTTTGCATTTATTCTTCAATTAAATCAAGATATTCCCTAGAACTTAAAATGTTTTTTCAATTTTTATATTTCTCATTGCAAACTTTCCATAATCCTGGAAAAAATGACTATTTTGGGGATATATTGGGATGTTTTTATTTATAGAGTCATTGTCAGTGGCTGGTGATGCTAGTAAAGAATTACAAAGGAGGTTTTGATCTTAGTTTGGTAATCTCAGTTTTAGCAGTTTTAGACCTGAGGATTTAGAATTGGGAGCTTGGACCAGATGGTTCCTTTAGCTCACTTCTTCCTTGATGGTTTAGTTGTCTTTCAGTGATAGTGATAATCATGGAAGCTGTAACCTGTTTCCATGTGTCTAGTACTCTCCTAAGTGAGAGTGCATTGAATCCTTAGGATACTGTCATGAGGAAGGTACTCTTGTGTCCCCATTCTAGAACAGAGAAGAGTCCAGATGCAGAGCTTTGCTCAAGATTACCCAGCTGGTAAGTGGAGGAGCCAGCATTTACCCTGAGGTAGTCTGGCCCAGATCTGTGTTGTTAAGTCTTGGGCTAAACTTTGTCTCTGGCTCCACAACAAATTTACCCAAATTGTTCTTCCACTGTGTTCTTCTCTTTTTCAAAAACTTACTGTACAAGGGAGAGAGCCAGTAACTCAATAATTTTCAAGTCAGGCCCATGGCAGATGAGTAGATCCCTGGTGGCCTGGTAACTCCATGAGCTGCCACTTGTTGGTGGTGCATCCTTTGGGTAGAGGATTGGAACCATGCACCAGGTTTTGGTCTTTTTTACTTAGAGAACACAACAGTGGCGTTCTCTGGTTTTAAACATTAGGACCATTTTGCAGGAAGATAGCATTAAGCACCTGTCTCTTGGTGTGCTTGACTCAGGTCTGAGTTAATTCTCCAGTTGAGTGATTATAGTCCTTGTTTTCCTTCTGTGCATCTTGCCCTGCTCTTGTCCTTGTCCTTGGCAGATTTGGCATCTATTTCCTTCTGCTGGCAAATGCTATTTCCACACTAATAGTGAATCGTGTGCATTTTCTTAAATTCAACATCTAAAAATAATACCCTAAACTTTCTGCCATTGTTTTCTCTGTTGTTCTCTCTACCCCCTTTTTAATGTCACCTTTTGCCACACACTGAGCTGGAGCCCTTGCTCACGTCTGGTCTCTAGAAAAGCACCCTTATCTGTCTGCTGTACTTTGTGGTTGGGGTTATATCTGTATATCTGCTGGGCTTGTCTCCCTTTCTGCTGGTAATTAAATCTGCTTCCATCAAGGACAGGCCTCTGGTACAATGGTCCTTGAAGTCAGAAACCCGATATGTGTTACCCACTGTGGCACATGATGACTTTGTCAGGGAACCTGGACCCGCAGAGAACTGGAGGGAAATAACTTCGTATCTGCAACTCTCTCTGCATTCTTTCCTAAAATGGATCTGCCCAGGAACACACTGGTACTAATGAGTTGCTTGGTGTTCCCTCTTCCAGATCTTACCATGCTTGCCACACAGGCACAGGCAGTAAACCTCTCCCCTACAGGGTGCCGGACAAAGGACCAATCAGAATATCAGTATGATACTGAAAAGAATGAATCTAATGATCTGGAAATTAATTCTTTACAAATCGAGTGACTATTTAAAGTAAAGTTGAAGATGACCCTAAATGGCTGTAAATAGTGATTACACGTATGATAATGTTTAATCACCTATGATTTCGAGGTTATTAATCTCAGCAGTTGAGAGAATCAAGGATCTCTGTTATGATAATACTTCCTCTATTCCTATCAACTTAATGACAGAAACAAAGTTTTTTTAGTTTATATTTCTAATACCAAAAAGAAAAAAAACAGAATAGAATTGCTATTGAAACATTTCTTCTAGCAACATGGATTCATTCATAGAGCCATGAACAAATTAGAAAAAATAAACCATCCCTATTCATTTTATTGAGAAATGTATTTCCAAGAAATTTTTACTTTTATGCTGCCATTTTAAATTATGACAAAATTTGCTTTGTTAAGTTGCATTCTATTGATGACATTTTTAAACAATTAGAACCATTGATCAAGAAAGTAAAAGATAAATTTTAATAACTTTGTTGCAGAAACGTCAAGTGATCAATAGAAAGTCTTAGAGCATAAAATTATTATTTTAGGGCAAAATTCTGTGGTGGAAATGGAATGAAAACACAAGAAAGGAACTGTGAAAATCTGAAAAGAAAGGTCATTCATGTATTTCTATATGGACCATGGGTATTAAATCACTATATTTAAATAACAATGGATACAGGTAAAAGCACAAATAAAGGCAGTTTCACTTTAAAATGTCAATATTTACAAAATGTCAGAAATTACATTTCATGCCACAATTTAAACCTAGGATCAACAATTTTAAACTTCAGATTTTGCTACAGCATGTGTAATGTTTCATAATTCTTTGGATGAGTTTGAGGCAAAAATGTTTGTAGACCTGGACGAATAGGCTTTATGACATCCCTTGCTCTGGTTTTCTGGCATCATTTTGACTCTCAAGCAGTACAGTAGCGTCCCATGTCCTGAACTGATGTCATTTTCATTGGTCCTTTCTTTGCCTTCTCTTTTGACTCAGTTCTAAGACATCAAGATTTTTTTTTTCAACAAACACATGGCTCTTGATGCACTAAGCATGGGTCTCACAGACAAAGAGGATAGATTCCCTCTTGGGAAGCTTGACCTGGGGGATACTGCCCATTCCGGAAACACAAAGTTTAATGACGCATGGAACCCGGAAGAGGGACGTTTCCTAGAGGAGCTTGGACTCTGCTAGGTTGAACCCTGGAGGATGGTGACTGGGGATGGGACTGGACAACTTAGCCAGGTGAGAGAGGAGCACACTTTTGCTCTGGATTTGGAGAATGGAGAGGAAGGAATCACTTCTGGTAAAAATGCTGCACCAGGGATAAAGAGCGAAAATTCCTCCTTGTTGGGTATGAGGGATGCCTATTTCTATGTGTTTTTTAACCGTTTCTTTAAATAATTTTCTTGTCTAGGCTAAAGACAAAGTGGCTATGTTAATATTTATAAAGTAAGAGCTATGCTCATATCCATAAAGAAAAGACTCCTTTGGCACTTTGAGTTTTGACTATTTTCTAGCAAATTGTGGGTGAGTAGCACATCCAATGTATTAATTTTGACATACGGTTACACCCACTGCAGCCTCAGCCAAGCAGTCTCTTGAGATTACAAAGGCGTAGAGTTAAATTTTCCAAGTTGGAAAGAGGCTTTCAGAAATGAATTTCTCTCTCCACTCTGAGTGACTTTGCTACTATTTCCCTGGGGAGGTTGCTAGGCATTTAATAGATCTCCATGCTAGGAAAATAAATTGTTCCTAGCATTCAGTCTAAGGTGTTTTCCTTTGCTTGGCCTCAGTTTTATATTGTGCAGGTGGAATCCGATTTTCTGTGTGTTCATATTTGCACATTTTTTAAAATGATGACCCCTTTGCTTTATCATTTGATAGTTCCAGGTATTTGCTGTGGTCATGCCCAGTTAGGCATAGTACTGCTAATGACTGAGGAAAGGAAGGGGAGGTTATGTGACTGGGATCCAGGCCTGGTTCCCACCATGTCCCCACAGCGGTGGGCCTTCGTCTGTCCCCGAGCTCACCTGGGGACCTAAGAGACTGCATTTCAGCTGTGACAGTGTTTTGTTGCTCTTGGGCATTGCACAGTGGCTCACATCCTGTGTGTTTTTAAAAAAGACCTCTTGGAGGCTCCTCAGTTTCTATGGATTTATGTGGTATGAAACACACAGACTAACATATATAACATAATACACATATATAAACGCGTGCATGTCATTTTTAAGCCACTGTTCAATTGGCTAAGCAAATAAATGCCATATTTGAAGGCATCATATTCTTTGGAAACAGCCTTTAAAGCTTGCCTTTGTGTACAAGTCATCAAGTTACAAGGTTTTCTTGCTCACTGAATTAGACGCATGCCCTCCTCTACGTGCTAGCATTTTGTTTAGTAGGGCACTGTGCATGAAGGCTTTTTGGTATCTGCTGAGCTTGAGGGCCCCATCATGGCCTGGGTCCTGTTCAGATTTATAGTGGGTGCTGATGAGAGAGCATGAGATTGGATCGGTGTAATGGTGCAGGTACCTTGGGGCCACTCACTCTGACAGTCTCATGTGGTCCATACATGGCGCCTCTCCTCCTACAAGGTGCTTCTGTGTGTTTGAAAGTGGTAACACTGAACCATTTCAAGAAATACCGCTTTCTGAATTTTTCACTGATTGGAAATTTCCGCATGTTTGCCCGGATGTGCTGTTAGTTGTGCTGTCACTGTAATGCTTTGTTGCCTTCCTCAGGCTTCCTCCTCATTTGTATCCTGCATTTGACATCTTGGGCCTTCTGGGTTGCTCTCTGTGCTGTGCAGTTCCTCATCTGTGCCTCTCGTTTACCTTCCACTCCCACTGCTAGGTAGAGCTTTGCATTTTGCAAAAGTGACTTCACATCATTCTTAGTAATGTTTTTGT
>RJWT010005885.1:0-30164 GCA_004365215.1 Cuniculus paca | reverse complement strand
TGACAACTGTGAAGTTTCTCAGTGAGGTGGGAGTGTTGTAAGGGAAGGAATTTTGAATTTCTTTTTAAGCATTAAAAGGTTTTCTCGAATATAATCTCATGGAGCTGTTTTCCCACCATAGAAATAAATTAGATCTGTCTTGCCTGCTGCCAACGTGTTAATATGTATTTATTGTATAATAGTTTTTAAGGCCATATGAGTAGTTGGAGAATATTCTACCTAAATTTAGAAATTCAGCACTGGGCTCAGGCTGTAAGCCTGCATCACAAATATAACTGATCTTTCAGAGACCAGATGCTACTGGTATAAAATATCTGTAAATGATGTGTAGAACTCTTTCACAATAAAACATGGTGCTAAATTTTCTATCAAACTTCTAATATATTATATAATAAAAGTTAATCAGAAATGTACATTAGTTTTATCCATCAACATAAAACAACAAATACCCTTCCAATGTACACATTTTGTAACTTATGACTAAATCTTTAAGCAATGCAGAAAATATTTATCCCCTATAAGTGCATTTCCCATCAACCTAATTTTTTCACATTTTCCTATTTTTTTTTATTGTTTGAATTAGCATTTTATAGACAAGAAATTAAGGGTATGGTCAAGGTCTCAATATCTCAACATTCCCCATGGAGGATGTATTTCTTCTCTGCTAGAACAAGGGACCTCATAATTTGATAACTGGTTTCACCTTAAGTTTGAGTTCATCTAGACTTTGTAGCTAGGATTGTTTTGCTTATTGATGGTATAGTGCAGAGAATCTTCTCCATAAGTTTTCCTGTTTATTTCTCTCAGATTAAAGTAGCTGCATAGTAGAAATGTGCAAAGGATAGTTCCAGTGATTAAGACCTTCAGTACAAGCTCAAGAGTTTTACAGCCAGCTGCATACTCAAAACCTTCTCTCTGATGTCTAATAGACTTTGCAGGATTAACATGTCCAAGAAACCTCTTGATTCTCCATTTCAATGCCATAAGCAAACAAAATCAAAACCAGAAAACCTCAGAAAATATTATCAAATAACATTTCTCACCTCAGAAAATGTCATCATTAGCTACCTTGTCTTCAATCCAACGTCCCATTAAGTCTCTCTTCTTAGTCTCTTGTTATCCTGCATATCTTGCCCATTAGCAAATTAACTGACTCTTTTCCAAAGCACATCACACTGGCTGGCGCGACACTAGTTCACACCAGTATTATCTCCAGTTAAGGATAATTGATCAACTAACAATCTCTTCCATCACATGATCTTTATTATATTTTTTCAGCTACAATATATTCTTTTGCTTTATTTTTATATTAACAGAACGTGTCTAACAGATATTTTCTTGTCATCTAAAAGTTTAATTAGAGAGGTATTTGTTTTGTTCACTGCCATATTCCTAATACCATAAGAGGGCCTTGTAAACAATGGTGTCCAGTTAATGAGATATTAAATATGTGATTCTAAAATTCTGGCATTCAGGTTTCTTGTGAACTGTAGTTATAATTTATGCTTCACAATTTAAGGCACTCATCATCTAGTTTCTCTCCCTGTTAGTGACTATTTTGTTTCTTTTCCTTACATTTTCCCTTTGTCTTTTTTACTCCATCTGCATTTCACGTTTCTCATTATTCAACTCCTTTCTTCCTCTAACCTTTTTCTTTACCATCACTCCCATTCCTTTCTCTTTTTTCCCCCAAACTGAGCATAAACCCTTTTAAAAACATTTGTTTTACTTGCTGAAAAATCTTTAGTTTTCCTGTTCTTAATTTAAAAAGCAGATGACAGGAATGTTTTACATTTTTCTAAGAAAAAATATATAAAATTTGACTATTATTTCTGTATTTTAGTGATCCTGGAAATTTGGGGAAAATCTGTGTACTTGTTCCTGTTTTAATGGTCTAAAGACTTCCGAACATCTCTCAGTTTGATGCTTAATGTGAGTAGGGTTATTGAGTAGAGAGAACTTCAGAGAATTGAAAGTAACCTAGAAATTAACTCCCCTCTCTTCCTTCTCATCTCTTGGGACCTTCTTTCTTGGGTTGACTACCTAAAATGTGAGGGCGATAAGCCAGAAAGGATTCAGGAGGCACCGAGGTGGGCAGGAGATATGTTTCCATATCATCACATCCCATGTGATCAAATGCCAGCTACTTCCTCAACAAAGAAGCAGAGAAGGCTCTTTGGCTTTACTGCATCTGAGTTTTGAAGACTGAACAACAACATGTAGCTAATTCTCATAGTTTGGAAATAGTGTGCTTATGATCTCATCAGGAAAATTGTATATCATAGGTCATTTGTCTGTTTATGGAATTCTAAGGAAAGAGTGGCTCTGCAGAGAAGGGAATCCATGTAATGAAGACATATTTCAAAGATTCATGAGTTACTTTAAACCAACAAATTTGCAGGTTAGAATAGGGTAGACACTGCAGTGTGTGGGGGTGTGTGTGTGGTATCAAAGAAGTAGAGAGCTTTAAGTTACTACCGTGCATATTTTATTGGAAGATTATAAGGGAGTTTTACTTGCGTTTTTTTTTTATCTTGTGTTTTTCTTTTGTTATACTTCAAACAAAATACTGACTCTCCCCAACTTAAAAGAGCTACGTTGTATTGTAGATTGTCAGTGTGGTATTGAGTGAAAGATTAGCTGGAAGGTCAGCTCAGTATGAAGCATTTCTCAAACCTACTTGAGAAATAAAAACCATTTTTATGATTGCATCTCTAAAAACTGGATATGTGAATAAATTCTAGTCTAAACCAGTAAAACTCAACTGGCCACCAGACCTATCAGGTAATAAATCCTCAAAAAATTCAATGTGCTAGTTGAATGTGGAATTCACAGTAGAACAGTATGAAAGCTTACCAGTTGTTTATTAAAAACCTGCAAGTAACTTCACTTACTCAATACTTGTTTGCCTGATTCTGTTCAGTCTGTCTCATCAGTCATAAATGTTTGTTCGCTTCTCAATATTCGCATGGGCCTTTATAACTTCCCGGAGCACTTCTAATCATTCTTCTGAAAGATTCAGACTTCTTCATCCAAGTACAATGGATTGCTCATGTATTAGAAGCTAATCTTCCTAATCTCTTTATATTTAAAAAATTCAAATGATTAGGGAGAGAGATCATTGAATTATATCAAATAACGTATCTGCTTGTCTCAAAATATGACAACAATGATATTATGTGATAAAAACATCAAAATTAATTCTTTATTCTTTTTTGTTTCTATAAAGTGGGAAAGAGTTTAAAATCTACTCACTATTCATTGTATTCCCAAATTGATCATTTAAAGTGTGAATATGTAGGAATATTAGTGTAGTGACTGAGCAGATTTTAAAAGATAATATTAAGTTCTACATTTATTTGTATTGCTAAGGTAAAATCCATTTTGTTCAATGATGAAACTACTATAGTTAAAGGGAGGCTTTATTATGAATGCTGATAGTTACCAACTTTGGATATGTATGTGACTTCTAAGATGCCTTCACAACTTAAAAAGTATAGCATGTAACAACTGAGAAAAGTTGTTTATTTATCTGAGATGGGAGAAATAAAATTCCTCAAGTGATTTTCATTCTTTCATGCCAATCAGGGCATTCACATATGAACAGCATGTGTCTTGGAATGGGAGAAGAAAAAGAAAAAGGATCAGAAAAGAAAATATTTAAAAAGTAGGGTAGTATACCAAGGACAAAACATGAGAAAATATATTCTTCTATCCAGACTGTCAAAAATCTATGAAGTAAGATTGAGACCCCCATTAAAAATTGGCCCAAGATGTAATATTATCTGACACGTTCAGGCAACTTGTAACTTACAGATTTTAGCTGTACAGCTGTGAAGACACCTGCTAGTATCCTCAACTTCTCAGATTTCTTGCTTCTACATTATGGAAAGATCTGACCTGATTTCCATGAAGGTATGTCTCTCTGTAGATTTAGGATAAGGTGACTGTATTATCTGAGCCTCATGTGCATTCATTTTTAATGCTTCCCCTTTTATTAGGAGAATAAATTACTGAGCATTCATGTAGCAATTAGAAATCATGAAGCCACTTATAATTGTCTCTTCTAATTGTCTATGTTGTTTATCAGTATCCTCATTTTTGTTGTTTTGGTGATCAAACCCAATCTGTCTTTAAACTGAGAGGATCTGTGATGTATCCTTTATGGATGCAGCTTTTCTTCATACTAACAGAATTCTCTCCGCAGGCTTGACTTTACATGGAAGTTTCCAGGCAGGGTCCAACTGAGAGTCCTTTCTCAACCAAAAGCATCATGCCCAGTTTTTAGCTTTGTTTTGTTTTTGTTTTTGCAGCACTGGGTATTGAACTCACAACCTCACACTTGCCAGGCAGGCAATTAGGCTGCTGAGCTAAATCCCTGGTCCTTGTCTTTTTGACACAGGATCTTGCTATGCAGTTCAGGCTTGAGCTCACTTTGTAGCCCAGACTGTTCTCGAACTCACAACGATCCTCCTGTCTCAGCCTCCTGAGTGCTGGGATTACAGGCGTGCGCCACCAGGTCCAGCTAGCATGCCCAGTTTTTAAAAAGCTCCCTGAGGATAGAAACTTTCCTAACCAAAGCCGTGCTCCACTGCCAAGGTCAAAGGAATCATTCATTCATTCTGCTTTGTGTAGTGCAGTTACTGGTTGAATATCAGAATTTAAAAAGGCAGAAATTTGTTTCCTCAAGGACTTGATGTCCTAGTAGAAGAGATGACGCAAATAACACAAATGAGAAAAGCACATAACAAGTTAGGTAGTGATAAGAGACAAGAAGGAAAAAATGAAACAGTAAAGAAATACATAAAATATCAGAAAAGGAAGATTGTTAAAAATTGGATTCGGTGAAAAGGCCTCCCTAAAATTAGATGTCTATAGAGGGTGCTTTGGAGTGTCTCACAGATCCCCCCAGCTGGGGGGAAATGCTAGTAGCTGACAGCTATCCACTGACTTGCTGTCCTGGAATTGCCTCTGAAAGACAGTATTTTGACTGAAGTCATACCGAGGGATAACCTACATTGATGACTAGGGTATGCTGTAAGAGCAAGTATCTTTGCCTTTGGGCAGTAAAATGCTAAAAGGTTGTGCCAGCATCAGAGCTTCCATGAAATAGCTGAAGGCCTTGGTATGACTGCATCACTATTCATGTCTTTCCTAAACTTAAACTCGCATAGTAGGAGAATCTCAGGCAAAATTCCCTTTTGTGTCCTAGCCTTGCTAAATGTTCTACTTGAAAAAGGTGTTAACTTTGAAGGGAAGGTGTAACACTCAGAGGTGCTGTTTCATGTGTTCCTTTATGGTTGCTTTTGTCTAGAAAATTGTAGTTTCAGTTCCAAGCAATGAGAGCTTACAGTCAAGATTATGTCACTCAAAGTTTTGCTCTAAATTGATTTAATGCATACATTTAATCTACACTTCAGCACACGTAATCTTTTTCTACTTCTCCAGGCCACACTGTGCAGCATTAACCCTGATCCTGATACTTACAAATGTCTTCAGGAAGCAGGCAGGGAACAGAAGTGAGGAGCATGCCATACAATCAGAAATAGTACATACTGCAAAGGCTATATACACTGTCAATTTTTTTATTATTAAGTTTAATGGCATGCTTTACATATACATAATGATCACATTCATCATAGAGATCTGGACATGTTGTATCTTGATTCCTCTTTTTTTCCCATCCCCCTCCCCTCTCTTCAACCTCTCTTTCCCTCCTTATTTACAAAGCTTTGTTTCTGTTGTATCCTTCTTTTCTCATTTTTTTTATTCTTCCTCCTTGTTCCCCTACCCCTACCTAGTTCCCATTTCCTTTTGAACAATTTCTTCCTATTTCACAATATCTATTATATCTCTTGATTCTTATTTACATTTTCAGTTTCTCACATCAGAGAGACAATGCAATATTTACAAGTGTGTCTGATTTATTTTACTAAAGAATGTGGTCTCAAGGTCCATCCATTTATCTATAAATGTCTGAAGTTTATCTTCTTTATGACAGAGTAGTACTCCATGTTTTTTATCCATTAATTGATTGATGGGTATTTGGGTTGTTTCCAAGATTTAGTTATTAAAAACTATGCCACTATAAATATGAGTGTGCATATATCACTGTGGAATGATGATTTTAATTTTGGGGGGAGGATACCAAGAAAGGGAATAGCTGGGTCAAATGGAATCTCTAGTCTTAGTTTTTTGAGGAATCTCTACACTGATTTCCACAGTGGCTGCCCCAGTCTACACACCTACCAACTTTGCAGAAGGGTTCCTTCTTCTACACTATCAATCGAAAAGGTAAAGACAACACCCAGCACTAGCTGATTTTTTTATTAAATTGTAATGGGACCTTGATTTTACCAGATCTTTACATTTTTATCTGGGTAAGACTGAAACTTTAATATATTTTCAGTGTAAAATCTCTGACTGTTGGAGCATTGGCTACTAAATCAAAATTTTAAAAATCATTCTGCATGTCAAACAAACCACAGTTGTGATTTATAGTCATCTGGGAAGCTGCTTATTTGGACCTTGGATACTAATAGGAGATTTAAAGGTCTTTCCACAGTTCCAAGTTGGAACCTGAATTGGCTACTTTCACAAGCCCCACACATAAAGTGTCCCTTGTCCATGCGGCATCTGTTCAGGTATGAAGAGAATTGGGTGGCATCCCTGTGCTCCCTGGAGCATCCATTGCAAAGTTACACGTGGGAGATGCACGTGGATGTTTGTTTAGTAAGAGGAATAGCAAGTACCATAGATTTTCATTCTCCAATCTTATTTCAAGCATTCCAGGTTAAATTTTGGCAAAAACTAAGCGAATTGAATGTAAAGTCAGTCTTAGTGGGAGAGTTTTCCATTAAGTTGGCACCAAAAGACTTCTTAATAAATCTCTCTGACTTTGATTTAAATCAATAAATGAAAACTGCTTTTCTACACAAGTTATCTAAAGGATAATCACACTTTGTTAATACAAAATGCAAAGAGCAAGGTTCAGCATGGTGTGTATTGAGTTGTGATTATCAGAACATAGAAGATTAAAGTCTCATTTATACACAATAGGATTGAAAGCTATTTATGCACTGAAAGTGGTTCTCTATGGTAGCCATATAGTTCACATTATAAAGATATTCCAAATTTTTCTTGAACTAGCTCTTCATAGCAGAACCTCCAGATGTCAACACTCAGGTGCATTTGCATATTTTACCAGTGTTGTCAGTAGCAGAAAGAATCTTTGTTTTGCTATTTATAAAACACCTTGATCTGTATTATCTCATTTAAAATTTATCATATGATAAGGAGCTAATGAGATTATTTGCAAAAATAATATTTTATTTACAAAAAATAAATTCCACACTATGCTTAGTTGATAAGATTATGTATTGAAGCACTTGGTGAAATTCTTAGCAAATCAATTCAAGATCAAAAGGTTAAAAAAATACTCCCTGAGACTGTTAGAAAAAACAAAGTAGAATGTTTTTACAGTAAGTGTGGGAAGTTTTTTTCTCAGCAAGAAATGAGATCTATACATCACAAAAGAAAAGACTGCCAGCTTTGACTACTTAATAATAAAATACTTCTGCATAGAAATGGCATCAATAAATACATTTTGAAAAAACAACCATGAGAAAATAATATCTATCTATCCATCTATCTTTTTTCTATCTTTCTTTCTATATCTATGATCCACTTACACATGTATCTATGCTGCCCCCTATGCATCTATCTATCTGTCATCTATCTATCTATCTATCTATCTATCTATCTATCTATCTATCTGATGGTATATCTCCAAATGTCAACAGAATTAACATTGGAGCTGCTGCAATCAGTGATAAGAAAGCAAGCCACTTGTTTACTGGGAAAAAAGAGGCAATTTACTGAAAAAGAATGAGGCTGCAAACAATGAAAAAGATGTTTCATCCCAGAAGATCATGCAAATTTAAATGGCAGTACTGCATTTTGGGTTTTGTCAATGAAAGAAAGAAAAGTATGAATGTTTGATGATACTGAGTACTCACTAGAATTGGACAGACAGGTGATAATAAAATGTTCCAAGGAAATATAAATTAGTACAAACATTTTACATAGCAATTTGACAGTACCTGTAAAATTAAAAACATGTATACCCTTTGATTTACAAATGTAATTTTAGAAATCTATCATACAGATTGTTGTCATCTAAGATACTCATACATGGATATAGCACTTTTGAGGTAGCAAAACATTAAAACAACTGATAGATTGTTTGGGTCAGCATGATTCAATTATTATGTAAGTAATGTAGATCAGTCTACAGGTACCAACGTGAAAAGTTGTCCATGACATAGTGAATAAACATTCGAATTAAGAACATAAAATACTCATTTTTTGTAAAATGATAATATATTTTTACTTGAACACATATTTAAAAGACATTTAAAACATAACCAGCATCCAGAAAATAAACGTGATAACTGTAGTGAGCTCTGTACAATAGGATTAGAGAGAAGTAATTTTTCATCTTACACTTTTGGTACCAAGGACACAAAGATCATATGATTTCATTGTATGTTCCTAGTGATAAATGTTGTTTTATGAAACCAATCTTGAGCATGTAAACTTATACTAAATAGAAAATATATCAGGATTTTTAAAAATTAAAAATGTCAAAGATTTAAAAATCTCAGAGCTCAAGGGGGAGCAATTTAGTCAATAGATAGTTATTTAATATAATTTGCTTTAATGGAATTTACTCATAATATATAACATCTTAGTGCCAGCATTATTCCAACTCAAGTTAGATAAAGGGTTCTGGCCCAGGACAGGGGCAATGCCATGGTGTCTGAGATTTAAGAGCTAGTTTGGTTATATAAAATATTGTGAAAGATCTGTTCTTTGCTAAAATACAACAAAAGTATTGTAGAGTGTGCTTCATTGTTGCATGAATTCATCTCCATCATGGATTAAATTATTGCTCTTCAAATTGCACTGTGCCCAAAAAAGGCCTGATGAGATCTGTGTCATGCATATTGACATAGATATGTTTTACAAAACACACTAATTACTATTATGTTAGGTGTTCTTTGGTTCTTAGCAAAGCTTTGAAGGATTGGTGTGACTGTACCTGAATTTTAAGAATGAGAAAATTTCTGCCTAAATAGAATTTAGTTTTGATTCTATTATTTTATTTATTTTAAAATGAAAAAAATAAAAACAATGGTACAGAATTTCAAAACAAAATAATAGGAGATTAACAATGGTTAATGTATTGCATATTGCTATTTCCAAAGTAGTTGCTCAGATTACAAGATACAGGCATAAAAACAATCAAACAATGAAATCACAAACTGTTCTTTTTGATAAACTAATAGACATTAGTAGTCTATTATATATAATATATACGTAATTGTTTCCCCTCTTTCTTTTCTTCCTTACTTTAAAGAAGCAATGGAGTACAGCAGAAAGAGTCCAACACTTTCTGATAAACAGTAATAAAAAAATTCTCCCTAATGACAACACAATAAACCGTGTAACTACGGAAGCTCTTGGCTGTTGTGGGTTACCAGATCAGATAACAAAATATTGCTGTATTATTACCACATCATTCTGTAAATGTGAACTGTTCAGGTAATATATATTGTATTTTATGGACAAATCTAAGAATATTTTCTCAGATAACCTCCACAATATGTTTTGGAAGACATACATAACAAAATTGTGGCTACAAAGCCTGTTATTTTTTTTGCTCAACAAACTTATTACAGCAGTGGAATTTACTGTTGTACTTTGCCACTAAAGCAGCTCTAACCCAGGAGCATATGCAGGGATGATAAATTTGTGAGTGTGTCTGGTAGAAGAGCTGAAACAGATGTGCAGAGTAAGGCACATCAAAGTTGAAACAATTACCATCTCAACAAATGGGTAGTTCTTCCAGATACAAGCTTAGCATTTTTAAAAGACCAGGGGATTTATTATATCACACTGGCAAATCTGAGGTAGTATACTTAGGCATGAAGCATATGTGAATAATTAAAACAAACAAAATAAAGCAACAATGACTGGTTGTTAGTTGCTTTAAAAGACATTACTGCTCAGAAGCAAATGTCATGGTGAAAGTTGTGTTTTATCCCCTCACGTCCCCAACTGCCTCTTCAGTGTGGATATATTTGACATTGCTACCTTGGCAAGGTTAAGAATTTGGGTCAGCAGTGGAGATCAGTCATCATGTACACCCAGGAAATGTTCACAACAGGGAGAAACAGTGACTAGAGGTTGAGAAATAGCCAGGCATGAAGGTACATAGAAGTAGATGTGGCTAGGTGCAGGGCAGGGGCCTTTCTGGTTGGTAGGGTTGATCACCAGGTAAGGGTTTAATTCAGAAGCTGGAATTACAAATGGTTTTAAAAATTCAACCACTCCATGTGCTGTTTTGCCTAAGGAAGATTAAAAACGATAGTCCTGTTAAATGATTATTATATGATTTGCTCCATTTATTATAATGTAGGATCAAGATTTAATAAATCAGTAAGTAAATGAAACATGGAATTAGGACTGAATGTATAGGTATTTTTATATTGAATAGAAATAGGCCAAAAGATAACATTACAGAACATATTGCATTTTCACTGCCTGTGGCTTCATTGTCTTATCTTGCAAATATCAACAATGAAAAATGCTTTTGCTTGTGGATATTTCAAAGGGTGTTTTGCCTGAAAATGGTCTTTATTGGCTATTTTAGTAGCTTTTAAATTCTAGTGCTCCTGTTTAACAGTCTTTAAGAAAATATAAATTGTCTCTGTATTTCTGACGAAACATAAATTGCCTAGATAGAAAAATAGCATTATAATGAATTAATAGCTGATGACTGTTCAATATCAGATCTAAAAACTGATTTTTCATTGTGTGCTCCTAGTGAAAACGCTGTTTTATGAAAATGACACCTCAGCATGCAAACTCATACTCCATTATGACATCTATGTCACAGACACACAGTTTACTGCTTCAAAAAATAGGTGTTGTTATGTGCTGCGCTACTGGAATTGAATTAAATTATTAAACACAAGCTGCCAAAGAAATAATAGTGCAGCTTAATATTTTTGGGGCTTTGTTGGTGAACCTGTGTATTCTTTAGCGTTTGGTTGCAATTATACGAATTCTCCAAAAGAGATGACTTCAGTTTCAAGTTGTTGCCTCTAAGAATGGAGAAAATGCTATGTAACATGGAGTAATAATTAACATTCAATACTTCTTTCTGAAAATAGATAAAAATATAACTTAGTATGAAAATTTAAAATTTGCTTTTTAATTTCTAAAATTCTGAGAGCATGCATCAAAATGTATGTGGGATTTTTTTTGGTGGTCATATGGAATAAAACCACAGGGGCAAATTTCTTGACCTAAGTGGTCATGTGCTGGGCTGAAGCAGTCATGAGTTTGCCAATTACACTTATCTTGCCAGCAATGTTTTATGTCTAACAGATTCCACGTGAACCATTCATGTGAGAACAGAATAGCACACTGGAGCTGTGTGCTCTAATTTCCCCTTTTATGTATATGTTACAGATAAACTAAGATATTTAATACATTGTTTGAAAAGCATATAGAATTGTGCTGAGATCATGGGTAAAGAGAAGAGTGAAGTTAGAATATTTATCCCCACCCACCATTGTTCTGAACTTGAAATATTTTGTCCAAACTAGACTGTGTGGAGTCCCGAGGGACCAACTCAGGATACATATTTAGCGTGCACTTTAAACTTTGGTTGTTCATCTTTCAAGCTAAATTTAAATCTCATTAGATTTTAGTGAAAGTGCAATAGTTAAATATCTTGCAAATGTAGCTTTGTGTATTAAAAATTCCTTAGAAGGTTTCCATTTAGGATTTTTACTTTATTAATTTGATCTACTGTGCATGGCAATATGACATATGCATCTCTCTGAGGATGTGCAACATGATTTCATACTGTGGAAAAATTCAGAGCGTAAAATATTAGCATGAACGGTGTCAAGTTTCAATTCTAATTCTTTTATTACTGTGACATTGTTTAAGGACAGCAATCATTCAACTATTTTAAATGATAGATATTAGTGCTTGAAAAATAGCTTTGCATTCAGTCAAGACATGGTCAATCACATATACATTGTCCTTGAAGAGAATAAGTTCTAGAAAGTTCCAGAAGTATTACACACAAACACACACCCACACACACCCCCCACACACATGCAAATGTTTCTTACTTACACAAGATCACAGAAGACACAGCTGTTCACACCAGGGGATGAAATTAGAATGTACAACATTTTAAAATTGTTGCATATATTTTGCAATTCGAATTTGTTAAATTCTGGTGATCAGGAGTTGAAAATATTTCTAAAGAAGTATAGTTATCTTTATTAATTAGAAACCCGCACATTTAGTACCTAAGATGACTTGCAGCATGAGAGAAAGGTCAACATTAACTTTGGAGAGATTAATGAGTTGAAATATTGTTATAATCAAAATTATTTAGAATAAAAATATTCTATATCACATTGTTATTTTTAGAAGCTAAGTTAAAAAATTACTGGAGAAAATTTAGTTTGAGAAGAAGACAATAATATATGACTTTTTCTGTTGAATTCACATTTCTTTTACTGAATTTAGGACTAGAACCATGAATCTTTCTTCGACATACTGTGGAAAAGTCATAAAATTATTGGTGCATGGATCCAGTAACATTATTTTACTTTAGTATGGCACTTTCACAGCTTACATACAACTATCATCTGTATTACTTATATTTCTAAAACACATTTAAATGAAGATGTTAATCACAATTTAAAATTCTAGAAAGGTCAATTCATTCATTCTGCAAATGATTTCTGAGTGTCAATTAAGAGCACTTAAAAGGGACTGGGTTTGATGTTGAGGATGAAAACACAGCACACATTACAGCATGGAGATAGCTTATGGTATAGTAGCATGGCTTCTACAATAGGGACATGTAGAAAAGGCAACTGACCTGTCTGGGGAAGTGGAGGGGCTGGTGTTGCAGAGGCTTCAAGAGGAAGGCTGATGCATGTATTATGGTAATATGATATTAACTCTTTTGGGAAGATATCTAGAAGGGGAATAACAGGGCTGAATGGATGATATATGCATACCCGTGTTTATAACAGCATAATTCATAATAGTTAATCTTGAAAATAGCTTATATGCCCATAACAGATGAATGGATAAAGAAAGTGTACTATTAACATACAATGAAATACTACTCTGCCACAAAGAAGAATAAATTTGAGCCATTTGTAGAAAAATGGATGCACCTTGAGACAATAATTTTAAATGAAATAAGTCAGACACACCAATTTAAGTTCACTTATATGAAAAACTCAAAATATAAATAAAGATGAAAATAAAACAGAATAGAAAATTGGGAGACAGATCTTTTGCAAAAGAGAAGGGGACCAAGAGATAGAGAAAGGAGGGAGGGAGAGAAGCAGAAAAGATGAAGAATTAACTGTGTTATGTACATATAACAACTTCTCATGATAAATGAAATCATCATGTACTACAAACATGTACTAATAAGAAACATACAAATTGGGGAAAAAGAGGAATGCTGATGGTATGCAGACACCTAAAGGATGAGGTCAGGGATAAGTGAAAGAATGAATAGCAGGTAGACAAGGAAGCTAAAGGGCAGAGAAAAATCACATAAAAGTCACAGCTGGAGAGGTTGTAACCCACCTAAATATCTCAGTGATACGGGGTGAGGAGCCGCAACCATGAAGAATAAGAGGTGATAAACTGTGTTTTGAGATGGACACAAGACTACTTGTATTTGAGTTTTGAAAAGCTCTCCTACTTATCAGGTCTATGACTCAAAGTGACCTTAGGTAGATTAGTCTCTGTGCTTCGGTGTCTTTGACTGTGGAATGAAGATGAGTATAGTACTAACTGTAAAAGGTTAACCATGAGGATTGAATTTCTGAAATTTTTGTATTTTATTTGCAATAAAGCACTTGGGGCATACAGGTCCTGTGATGCCATTATTATCATCTGTATTACTATGCTGTCAAGCCTCACTGCAATGACTTCAAAGGTGTTGAGTTGCAGTGCAATAGTTCAGTTTTGCTCTGTTTAAACTGAAGCATTTGTAAGAAATGGTCAGTCATGGTGATTAGATGCCAGGAAGGCAGGACTCTAGTATTCCACTAAAATTCTTTCATTTACTTTATAAGAACATAAGCTAGAGTCTGGTCAGCTTTAGAAAAGTTTGCAAGTGGCTTTGAAAATGTAGGACCAGCTGGGTAGAATCCTCCTTAGTAGAAGAACTGGGTTACCCTATGGAATTGGCTGAGTAGAAAATGGGGAGATGGGACAACACAGAGATTTTAGACATGCAGATCCAATAGGGGTTATAAGGGGCTGCATAAATAGTGACATAAATGGTGAGCAAGGTTGATATGTTGAACTCTCTAGAATCTGTGGTAAGATGTTCCAAACCTTTTCATGTTCTCATGGCATTCCAGCTTGTTGACTTTTCATTCTGCCATTCACACTTTTTTGGGGAGAATCATAAGTAAAGTTATGATTCAATACTTTGCTTATCTAAATTTTACCTATGCCATAAGTCAGTTTAAACTACTTCTCTTATAAATCATTGTTTTCAGTATCCTCAATAATATATATCTCCCTTTTAGCAAAATATTATCATTGTGCAAAGTATTGCAAAAGTGATTGAGAAGAAAACAAACATTTATTAAAGATTGCTATTGAAGCACAATGTAAGCACTTTGGGAGTATGATTTCATTAATTCAGACTATGGTGTAGTCTTTTTTTTTTTTTTTCAGTACTGAGGATAGAATATCCCCAGTCCTGATACCATTGTCTTAATAATTTCACCGACTGCTTGTGATTTTTCATTGTCGCCTCAATTGTTTCTCCAATTGTTATAGTTTATACTTATTTGCATAATATATTTCTTATTTTTATTTATATACTTTCCAAACTTGTTCCCAGAAAGTAGGAAGCTCATGTTTTCTCTTTCAAAACTTAGTGGAGTGTGATGCTTGCTGATCTAATAGTATCAGAGCTGCCATTCACACAACTCCACAGTGTATCTATTTTTCTGCTGGTCTGCATATATGGTGCTCCCCACCAGTTGTGTGGTGAATTTGCTTTGACCCTGGGTTGGATGCTGCTGGATTTGTCAGTGAATTGAATCTGCTGCCTTCTGGTGGACTTCAGCTCTTAGTAAGCACAACCTAGGAGATTCTGGTCCTGCCCTATCTTCCATAACAATTAACACAGGACTCTGTAGCAAGAGTATCTGCAAATGATACTTCACTGAGGAAAGGGGAAGAGGGTTGAGGCATGGTGGTTTTTTCTTTCTTAAGAAATCCCTATTAACTAACCAGGAAGTTGGTTGGAAATCTGTAGTAGAGCTTGTAGACTGTTTCTAAATAAATAGATTTTAAATCTTGGTTATTAACTATTAACAGGAGAATAAATGGATTTCTTACAGTACAGAAAGAGAAAAATAACACTTAAGTGGCTACACACCCATTAGAGAAGGCTGACACAGAATATTAACTTCATGGTTGGTTGTAACTCTTCTGTCCCTTACACATTACAGATAAGGCTAGACAGGACTGAGAGGTTAAATTGTTTACCCTGGCAACACAGATTGCTGGCATTGGAGTTTGGTCTAACTCACAGGTCTCTGACTCTCTATTTAGCGGTCATACACTGTCCAAAAGAATGTCATCTAGCAATTTTCTTTAAAGGGGAGGAAATCTGTACTAGCTCTTAGAGACTGTTTCTAAATAAATGGATTTTAAGTTTTAGTTACTATTGTCTATTTGACCAAAATCCCCTTAACTCCTGCCATTTCCTACACCCACTGAATTGTGTGTCTCTATGCATCTACATATGGATGTATATTTCTGGGCATTTATATTTCTTATCAAAATTTACCTTTACACATAATAGTGAACTGATTTAGAATATTTGCCTTTGTTGAAACAAAAGCAATTCATTTCATTCACATCAATAACATGTAATTGTATGTACAGTAAGCCACACTCACCAGGGCTAATGAATATTCAACCAGTAGTGATTAAGGGCTCCCCTGGGCTGATTAGAAGGGTCCTTTCTGATTTAGCGTGGTGCCCAACAGTCAGGCAGGGACAACATCGCGCTGTCTACCCAGCTCGATGGTAGGGGCCCGTGGCTCCACCCACCCTGACGCAGGGGCCCGCCTGTCTGATTTGAGGGCTCTGGCAAAAAGCCTGAGCCCATTGATTACAGATCGCTGTTAATAAAGAGCATTTGTAATGCAGCAGTGGTGAGGCGGTCTCCGCACGCCAGTTCATGATGGCCCTTCAGGCTCCACAATTAAGTCGTCCAGCAGGCATGCCCCCTGTTGCAGCTGCTCTGTCAATCTCATTTTGGAGCACAAATGATCTTAGACCTGGTGTTTGACATGGGGTTTTAACACCAAAGAAGGCAATTCTGCAACTTCAAATGAGCCTAATTGGCTGAGCGCTCGGGCGTTCGCTCAAGCTGCTTCAGTCCATCAGAGTGAGATTTCCAGCTAATTGAACTGCTCAGAAGGAAAAGGACCAGGAAGAATCACAAGGTGCCAAACCACTGGAAAGGATATATATATATATATATATATATGTGTGTGTATATATGAATGGTAGCAAACTTAAAAATACATTCCTCCTCCTTAATCAGCCACCTGCCAACACAGAAAAGGTAGTTATGAGTGTAGATGCTCACAGAGTTATGATCTAAAATTGAATTGTTGCTCTTAGGAGTGTAAAAGCACATGTGCTGCTGATAAAGGACTTTCAAAACACTTGGTCTGTGGAGTATTTTTCTGCATCACTTTTGGGCTGCCTGAAATAAAAGCTTGCAAATAGTGGCTGTGTGGAGAACACCAAAGAATCTACTGAGAGGAGCCTAACATGTAGTCAGTGTGCTCATGCGTCACCTTCTCGTCCTGATGTCTAATCTGTAAAATGGGGATCTCGTGAGAAGAGGCGTGATGACTGCATGTGTCCCTGTATCCATATGTAAATAGTACACACATCCACACCTACAGCTGGTAGTCCTTCAGTGATCCAGAACTGATAATAATCTATGAACAAAAGCAATCCGTGCAGCAATATTTAAAGAACAGGATAAACCATAGTTTCCTCAACCCTTTGTGAAATGTATTAGGCAGGTACTTAGAACCAAGGGAATCAATCTGTTGTGAATTTCTGTGAACCAAAGCATAGCTTAAAAAAACTACTGCTTAAGAAATTTTTTGGGGGGAGGTGTGCTGAATTCACTACATACTTGTCCAATGCACACAAATCTGGTTTGATATGACAAAGTGGCTGAAAAATAATTAGGAGAACTCATGAGGCAGTTACATAAAAAGATTTAGGACCAGCTCAATTTTTATATAGATATTTCATTTCAGATATTGAGATATAGTAAACATTTCAGTCCATATTTTAAGATATGCAGGCATCAAACAATGCTAAGTAGGCTTAGCATCAGCCAATTTTCAGCCTGGGGATACAGGTTACACATTATGTTGCCCAAACCAAGGGTCTCGAAGAAAAGAGTTGTGGTCAGGTATATTTATCCCTTATCGTTGCTCAACTGAGGTCTGCCTCTGCTTTACTTTCTTACCTTGGGTAAACCATTTGAATTTCCTAGGTTATCCTGAAATGCCTCATGACAAGGATGAAACGAGCTTTCACATTTAATCTGTTTATTGGAGTACCAGCATGATTTTGTACCTAATATCATGGTAACAGTTCTATTCACAATCCAAAGGGAATCACTTCACTTCTCCACTCGAGGCAAATTTATCACATAATCCTACTTCAGAATTGGTACCATTGGCGAAGAGTTGGCTTTGGAATCAGTTCTGTGATACCTATATGCTGAGAGTCCTGAACCAATGTAGAAGTCTTTCTGCCTACTTTCTTTCACTTAGCACAAGGTTCCTTCAGGTTGTAACATGTATCAATACTTTTTTCCTTTTTATTGCCAAATAATATTCCATCATATAGCTATATGTGCAGCAGTTGATACATTTGTGGTGTTTTGTCTTTTTGGCAATTGTGGATAATGCTATTGAGTACACTGTGTGCCTTCCTTTTATTTTCTTTGTAAAGTTTCCTCTTTGTCCATCCTTATTTTTTTCTAGGCAGTCTAGTTTTATTAACATGGGTTACCTGGTTAAAGTGTATAATTTAATGATTTTTGGTATATTTGCAGAGTTTTGTAACCATCACCCTAGTCTAAATTAAAAACGTTGTTACAGCAAGAAAAACAAACAAGCAAACAAACACTTAGCACTCATTAGTAATCACTTTCTAGTATTCAAAAAAGTCATGTGAAGTCCCTCCTCCCCCTTCTTTTCTTCTGGAACTTTCTCATTGGCCTTCTTTCCTCTTACAAGATGGATGGTTATCCTCAAAGCTACTGTATAGATTTTTCACTGGAACATTCCTGTAGTGGACCTCAGTGTCAGATACTCTTTTATTTCCCCAATTCCATTTATCCTCTTTCTGAGTTGTTGAGCTCTAGTTGAAGCTGTGGGGCACAGAAGGCACCTGGGGTTCAACTGTTCTGTCTCCATATAAGCTTTTGACTGTTTTTTCTTCATCCCTCTTTAAATTCTAAACTTTCTGAAATTCCCAGATGGATGGTCACTTTCCATTGGTACCTGTCTGCTCTGCTGTAGTATTCCAAATATATGTATACATAACTCCTCCTTAGTACCTTCTGCTTTTAAGAGTTCGTACTTACCCCCATACCTTCACTATGAAAGCCCTGTGGAGAATGAGGGGGTAAATGTGTACAATGAATGTTTGAATGGAGGCTTTGATTTAAATGATTTAGCGTAGGTCTTCTAGTGTCACTCTTTCCCACTCATGGTGCACTGATAGCAATATAGTGTTAATCTTATCTCTTTCCCTTAAGATTGGAATTTCAAATTTCCTTCAAGGAAGAAGAAACTGTTAAGGTTTCTTCTATTTTTATCTATTTATATTTGCAAAGGACAATTATTATAAAATTATGAGGGGGAGAAATGAACCATCAAATTGCTCATTAGTGGGTAGATGTGCACATTCCAGAGAGGTGCTTAAAGCATTCAAAAACCTAAGAAAGTGTAAGGGCACGAGGCCTCAGAATGAAGAAACAGGCTCTGTAAGCTCACCTGGCATTCTCTGAGTCCCACAGAAAATAGGGGAGAGAGACTCAAAGAGAACCTAGGTCTCCTGACCCCTAGGGCAGAGACCCTTGATTCAGGTTGAGCCTCTCCTGTGGCTCCTCGGCCTTTGCTGAGCCTCTCTACTTCTCAGCAGTGGAATGCGAGGCTGCAGGGAAAGACCCCTGGGAGGAAGCTAGTGAGCTCTGCAAGAGCAAATTCCAGATCTCGGCGATTGCCTCAGAAATTCCTTTTTGCATAAAAGATAACCAACTTCTCTTAGGTTACAGCTAAAGCTTTTAGTTTTTAACTATGTTTCCTTAGTAGGGATATAGAGTCCCTGGTATGATTAGACTTGGTGCACATCAAATCTTCTTCCAATATTCTATTTCTTCATGACTAAAACTCAGGTAAATAATTTTCACCACTGAAAGTTATGAAAATTAAATACAGTAACACATGACAGCACTTGGTATAAAATGTGGCACCTTATAAATGCCAGCACCCATGCTTTATTTTCCCTGACAGTAAAGCTGTCATAGGAAACATCACATTGATGTAAGACATGCATGTGATATATATAAACATATATATAAAATAGGAAACATTGCTGAATTTCTTTGAATAAACTTTGACTTATAGATATTTTCTAAGCCTTTAAGTAAAGTTCGCCTCTAACAATCCGCTTAGTATTGTGCATGAGAGTTGAATTTCAATGAGTTTTCTCACTGGGTACCCTCAAAGCTGTTTCCACAATCTTCTGCTGTCACGTATACCTGCACTGCCGTGCTGCTGATGACATTTTCCATCAGCATAAATTGCTATATTAACCGATCAACTCCATATGATATTTTGTTCCTCAAAAAAACTCATGTTTAGGAAAATTATATTCTAAGATTGTTAATTCTTCTTTATTCTTAAATTGCGTTTTCACAATTCTTTTATAGTTTTATCCCTTTTTGGTGTATTTAATAAATGATACTGTACACAAGTTGGAGATCTGTGAAAGTAACAACAACTGTAGTGATTTACTATCCTTTATTTTATAGACAAGGAAACTGTGGCCCAGAGAAGGCACAAAGTCTCACTGCTAGTGTGTGATCCAAGCTCCTGGCATCCAGTCTTGTCAGTATGTGCTAACTGCAACCTACTGGGCTACAGTCCGCCTCTTCCAAATTATTATTAATCACATCTGCACTATCTAAAATTATGTCTTCAAGGTATATTTTTACTAAGTGAACACTTCCACTTCAAAAGAAAAGGAAAATGTTTCTTTAAAAGTACAAAACTTATCGTAAAGCTCTAAATCATTTACTTCTCCTCAACTGTTTATTTTGGAAAATAGCAGACCTACAGAAGCTGAAAGAGTGACTAGACGTAGAACCCTTTTCATGGACTAATCTATTATTGTTTTGCCACATTAACTTATATAGTAGATGGAGCATGTGTGTATGTGCGTGTGGTAATTTCTATGTGTGTGAAGATACACAGAGAGAGAGAGAACAAAAGAGAGGAGACAATTTGAAGGTTGAAAACATGATGACACTTTATCTCTAGGTGTTCAGTGTGCATTTTCTAACAGCAAGCCTATTACTTTATTTAAACATGACACCAACATAGTTATACGTCACTTAGTGGGAATACATTCTGAGAAATGAGTCATTAGGCAATTTCATCACTATGACAACTTCATAAGGTTGACTTACACAAACTAGGGGCAGCTACAATATCATGAGGTAGTGTAATCTTTTGGGACTGTGGTCGTATATATGGTCTGTCATCAATTGGAACATGGCTATGCATTGTGACTGTGGTACATCTAAGGAATGTAACACCAATATAATATTATGATCTAGTAACTCATTCCTTTTGAAAGTTTTCCAGTTGCCAAAAAAATGTCACTTACAGCATCACAATTTACTAGCTAATTTATTAGCTGGCATTCTTCTGCTTCTCATCACTCACCTCCTCCCTTTCCTTATTTTTTATTGTTAGCACTCTAAATAATGGATTTAATATCATTATTATTTATAGCATTAAAATTGTTGCAAATTTGGATATTTCAAGCTTGCTTCTGTAAATTTTTGATACGCTTCTATCAGTCGTTGAACATTTCTTGCTCTACAAACTAAAAGGAGAAATAAGAATGGGTTTCATTTTATTGTCTGTGCCATTCTCAGAAGTTTTTCAACAAATTGGATTTTCTGTAACTTTTGAGAAAAATTACTATTACTCTTCTCCAATATTCTATTAGCTCAATTACATTTTTTAATAAATTCTGCATCTAATATAACTAAACATTCTGTTTTTCCAGGACTGATGGCTTCCTATAGGAGGTATTTGCAGTGTTAAACTAGAATGAGTCAGTCAAACTGACGTGCATGAACTCTTTCATTTTAAATTAAAGGGATGCCTTTAATAACCACATTTTTCAAAGTTCTAATGCATATGTTAAATTTAAATTTTAGAAATCTTCAGATAATTAGGTTATGCAGATGTATACAATGTAGTTTTATTTACAGTCATATGACAAACCCAAAACAGAAAGTGAAAGAAAATAACTAAATGAAAATGAAATTGGGCCAGGGATTTAGCTCAGTGGCCTAAGCGCCTGCCTGGCAAGTGTGAGGTTGTGAGTTCGATCCCGGGTGCTGCAAAAATAAATAAATAAATAAATAAATAAATAAATAAAATAAAATAAAAATTAAAATTAAAAGAAAACTTTAAAACGTAGGTAAGGTAGATTGGCAACTGGTCTCTGTAAGCTCCAAACAACCTATTATCCAAGGAATAGAAATGTTATGTAATACTTAATAATCAAACTAAAGAACTGAGTACCATAGGTCTGAACCATAGCTTTTGCCAGTTTTTGATTTTACCTTATTTGTCATTACGTGACCATGACAGGTAGACAGGACACTGTTACAGTCTTATTACCATGAACTGAGATTCAGATTATTACTCAATAATACCTAAATTATTAGAAATCAAGGACAAAAGCTTGCACTGGCAAAAGGTTCCCTGAAAAAAGAATTTTTCTTTTTCTTTCTTTCTTTTTTTTTTTTTTAGCAGTATAATACAATAAATAGGTAGGCAGGCAGGCAGACAGGCAGACAAGCAGACAGTTAGATGAGAGGCAATAGATTAGATAGAGAAAAAGCGAGAGATAAATTGTGAGTATGCATACACTCATTGGAACCTAAAAAATGATTTCAGAATCTCAAAATCATGTTATTTTTAAAACACTTTTAAGGAAAGACAAATATTTTACAAACAGTAGAATTTCATGTACATTTTGTACTCTCAGCATTTTAATAAAATTTGCTGAATGAATGGAGACTGCATCTTTACATCTCACTAAAGTAGTACCTTAGCATTAGAAACACTTTTTAAATTTTGACTTGTATTTCTTATGATAAAGTAACATACATTTATGGTAACACTACCAAAACGAAAGTGCCTGAACAAAAACAACATTTGCTTATTGCTCCCCCTCATATCTCTGGCGATAATGGCTGGAAATAGTTTGATAGGCCTTTTCCTGATATTTCTCTTTGATAACTCACATATATTTCACTTAATCTTTCAAGTCAGTGCATTGAATTTTCCTTTAAATAAATGCATATTTTTACTCTGTGTGATACTGTTTGTAGATGGCGATGTATTCTACTTCAAATTTCTTCTCTTACAGACAATGATGGAATGAATATCATGTCTGTAGAAATATGGGCATACATGGTAGTAATTCCATAGATTGGAATTCTTCAAAAATATGTACATGTAAGAGTTTAAAATAATTTGCCAACATGTCTTCCAAATGTTGCATCCATTTCCACTGACTGCAAGGGTGCCCAACCCTGTTTTTCTATGTCCTTCCAGGCACTGAATGTTTCACTTTTTGCCAGTTTTGTGGGAAAATTAGTATACTTTTAGCCTTCCCTAATTGATAGTAAAACCAAATACATTCATATGTGACTAATAGTTGTATGTATTTACTTGATAAATTGTTGATTTGAGCAACTTTCCATTTTTCCTAATGCACTATTATCTTTGTCTTCGGGTTTTACATACTAAATTTTTTTTTTTTGTCTTTTTGAGAAAGGGTCTCACTATGTAGTTCACGCAGGCCTTGGGCTCACTCTGTAGTCCATGCGGGTCTCAAACTTGCAATGATCTTCTTGCCTCAGCCTCCCTGAGTGCTGGGATTACAGGAGTATGCCACCACACCCGACCTAAATATTATTCTTTTGCTGGTTAAATGTGCCTGTCTTTTATCTTTTTTATTAGCTTAGAGTAACTTTCACTTACTGAATTTAAATATTTACATTAATTCTGTCGCTTTTTCCCTTATAGCTTCCAGAATTTGAATCTTTCTTACAGCAAACTATATGAAAAGCTTTTCAAACTTTATACTTTAGAACATTCTTGATTTACTTTTGTTTAGCAATTTAACTCAGATTTATTTTTCATAGTTTTTAAGATAACAGTCCAAACTGACTCAGTAAGTAACCACAGGGTTAACTTAAATAATTTAAACAAATCACACCATTGTCATATTTTGAAATGCCACCTTTATGAGTTCACATATATTTATAGATCTACTCTTAATAGAGCTCCATTAATATATTTTTCTTTGCTAGCACCACACTACTCTAATTACTATAAGCTTATAGTATATTTTGATATTAAGTGGAGCAAGACCAGAACTAAAAATTTTTTGCGTATTTTTATTTTTCTTTCTTTTTATATTGCCCTTTCCCAACCTAATTGCAATCTTTTGTGTTTGTTGTGATTGTACTGATTTTTGTGTTTATCTTGGCTCTTCAAGATCACATACTCTACATTTTTATACACTGTAGCCATTTTCCTTTTTCAGACTGGGTTCTATTTGGCAAGAGAACTATTGTTATTAAGATTTAGAAGAGATTAAACTACATCTATGTATGCTTAGTGATGTGGACTTTGAGAAATTGACTAAGGATAATTTCCATAGTTTGATAATTTCCCTCTCATTTTGCTGAAAAGTGAAACAACCTGAGAACTTCATCTCACCTCAATTCTCTGAAATATTATTTCTATTAACCCACTTGGACAAGCCAAAATTCTTACTTTACATTGTAGGGGCCTACATGACAGCTTCACTATTCATTTTAGGTTTTTTTAAACAAACTGGGTAGTATAGCAACACGATTAGTCCTTTGGGTCTGGTAAAATCAGTGACATATTAGTGGAGAATAAGAATTTTTAATTTTCCAATTTATAGCATCATGAACTTCCTGAATGACAAAATAATTAAAAGTCATTATATTTGCACTTTAAACTTTCAGTAGTGTTTCTATACCCTGTATTACTCAATAAATCCTTCAAAATGGGATCCTATGCGACATAGGGTGGATGGATGGGTGCCTGGGTATTGGTATCTTGAATGAACTATGTCTTCAAGACATTAAATATGAAATAAAGTCAAACTTAATAATGGAATATTAGAAGGAAGTAATTTTTATTATTTTTCTGAACTGAAAAAGGAAATTTTGATTTTTAAATTTCACCAAAATAACCTGATGTCTTTAACTATGATTTTACCTGTTTTCATATAATGACTTGGATATAATATACCTCCCCACTGCCAATCTATATTGAAGAATAATTGACTGTTGGATCCCTTGAAAGTGGGGTTGGATGTGAACTCTACACTCCCCCGCTGTGGAACATAACAAACAAACTGACCATGGGATTCTAGATATTTCTACTTCTTTTGTTGTTGTTTAAGACTACTGGACTGCTGAAGAGCAAAGGTCAGCATGGTTCAGTGGTAGACCCTGCCCTCTTCATGTTGGGAACAAAGTTTTAAGGCTGTAGCATTGCCAAAAATTTAAATTTAGGTCCCTGAGAGCGAGCAAGTCTCACAGATCCAGAGCATCAGCTTGCACCGCCAGCAGCAGCGGGCAGAAATGAAACTGTCTGAATTGCAATATTGAGAGCACATTTAGAAAGCAAACTCTAACTCAAAAGACAGCTGAACGCATTTGAGGTTGTAAACGGGCCACATGAATTGTTACACTGCGCTCTAACTGATGAACACATAGGGAGCATTTTAGTTGTGACTTCCAAAAATTGGTTGGGGAGGAGATGGAGGTTATGGGGAGACTGGAGTGGAAAATTCATTGCACCTAATTGGGTTAAAGAGGCTTCATAGTAGGGACTGTTGGGAAGAAAAGGGAAGGTGGATGCAGAGGGTCAGGTGTTCGGTTTGATGAACCTCATTGTTTACCTCATTTGCTGTGCTCTCATCCCAAATGTCCATTTGGCGCTCAGTCAGCAAAGCCTGGTTTTGAAATGAGAAGACCTACTTAAAAACTCATTGACAAGACCTGAACTTCTGAAAAACAATCCTTTTACAGACTCATCTCATTTTAGTAGTATGTGGGCCTAGAGGTCAATGTCACAGCATGGATTAATCTCCTCAAGTATATACTGTGGCATTCATCTGAGATGAATGCAGTTGCTTCATACTGATGCCTTATTAATCCGTGGCTTTTTTAAAATAAATTTTAATTGTTTTAGTCTTGAAACAGTCCTTTCTAACAAGCCCCTTCAACGACTTCACATTCTACTAAAACCACACAAAACCAATTAATGAGGGGAATCGAGAATTACAAATGTTCCTCACAGTGGAAGTGCGGCATTTGGGCTTTTGAGGGAGAAAGGTGGGCTGCTTGACTACTTTTTGGTTGCACAGAACCCTTAATGATGCTCATTTTAAAAGCCAGCCAGTAAGATGAATTGACCTTGGCAGTAAAATAAATTGCAAGAGTGCTTTGCACTGTGAAGCGTACACTAAAGAATGGGAAAGGATAGAAAGAAAAAAGTAGAATTCTCCTTTATTTCAAGATGATTTTCAGCCAAGGGCAAATTTCCCATAGTGTGAAACTATGGTACTCTTGGTTTTCTGGCATAAGATGGACTGAAGAACTGATACCCTGTGCCTCCCCCAGCCTGCCTGCTCATCATTAAAGTTAAGCTTTCACTGGGCTGAGAACTGCTTGTACATTAGCCATTTAACTTGCCAGCATTCTGCTCTCCTATGGAAAATGTGGATGTTCAGTCACATAATGTCTTTCCATTAGCAATGGCGGCTCTCCAAAATGGGGCTGTGGTTTAAACACAAATGGGCAGTGTGGGCCAAAATGAATGCAATTTTGAGTCTACTATCTTTAAAAGGTGGATCTGGAGGCAATTTAGTGAGTGTAAATTACAATTGACTTTGGAAGAAATAACTCATACACTTGAACCTCCTCAGATGTGTAGCCAATAGGGGGTAGCCAGGCTAACATGAAATTTTACACATCCATCAGCTAAAGAAGAGATCCAAATGTAAAAATCTAGCTATCATATGGATTCGTAACACCCCCTGGAGGACTTGCGGCCCACAAATCAATGAATGGTTTATGCTGAGCCAAAAATTTACTTTCACAGTGCTTCTCATTTTCCTTAACCATTTCAGAGCAGCACATGTGAGAGACAGCAGCCTGGGGATTGCTCTTGCAGAAGGTACTGTACTCCTTAGCAGCGAGAGCGGTGCCTCTCAAGTCAGCCAAAGTGGCATCATTGGCCAGCCCTTTAGCTCTGACAATAAACGGTGTTTTGTTGTCTTTAAAATTTAAGCCAAGGAGACATTTTCTGTCAAGCAGGTGCTTTGGTGAGATGCTTAGAATGTAGCAGATGTGCTACTGATGACCACTGACTCTCTTCACTGCTGTGTTACTAATCAGTCGTGGATTAAAACAATCTGATTTCAGTTACTGTATTCCTCTCTTCTTTTGTGTGTGTGAGACCTGCTCTTCATCTTCACTTGATGTCAGCAGCCAGAAATGCTTATGCATTCACAGGGTTTGTTTTCTCTGTGTGTTCCTCACCTACGGTTGCTGAACAGAAATGCATTTAATGCTAACTCTGTCTATGGACAAAAAGGACTTTTATATGTGTGGTTAAATCTTTAAAGTGTTAATAACTAAATTGCAAATACCAAGGAACTGTTTAGTAGCAACTAAAGGAGTATACTGAAGATCATTTGAAAATTTTTTGGACAGCATTGCTGTCTAAGGTAATATTAGTGATAAATATTTTAACTTCTTCTGAAAATGATTTCTGAGGTTTTTATTTCTTGAATATAATTTTTTTTATTTAGCAAATCTTAATAACAGCATTTTCTTTTACTGGCCACATTTTTAAAATATTCAATGAAAATGTTCAAAACAAAGACTTATATTGGTTCTACATGAGCTATTCCAAATAAGGAGATATGAAAGAAGTGTTTTTCATTTGCAATAATATATAACATGGAATTCCAAGTTTTCATTTCATATGATAGATTTTTATAAAATATATATATGCTTTTAAAAAGTTATCTAATATTACTGTTAGGAATTGCATCCAGCTGCTCATAACAGGGATCTGAAGAAAGCATAACTTAAACAAATCAGGGCTTTCATTTATCTGTCATGTAAAAGAATTCCCGAGGCTGGCAGTTTACGGTTAAAATGGTGGTTCCACGGCATCACCAATAATTCAGGATCTTTCTGGCTTTTGTGTTCTGCCATCTTTAGAGTAGCAGACCTGAGCCTCCTTATGTATGGTTTGAAGGGCTGCCATTGATCGGTTTCACAGGCAAACATCAGGCAAGAATATACTATAAATTAGAGGGCTAGGAAAAAAAAGTTTCCAAAGAAGCAAACACCTGTAAAGTGTTTTCTGAGATGCCCTGCCCAAGGATTTCCACTTAGATCTCATTAGCAAGAATTTTCTTATATGACCTGCTGCGAAGAAGGCTGGGGAAATTAGATATTTAGCTGGGCATCTTAGAGCCCCAAATAATATCAAGGTTCTGTTAGGTAGAGGGGAAATACATATTGAATAGGCAAATAGTGTTATATCCCCCAACTATGACAGATACAGTACCATGCTCATGGACAATATATTGTTCAAATGCAGATGTCTTCCAAAGTAATTTAAGCTTTGTATTTCTCTTCTCATGAGAACACACTAGGAAACATCATAACTTCCCAGCATGCTCCTTCCTAGAGTCCTTTCCCTTTATGTTCCCTTTGCCTGGAAATCATTTCTCCTAGGGATTTACATGGCTTTATGATTTATTCAGGTCTCTACCAAAATGTGACCTTATCAATGAGGTCTTCTGTGACATCCAGGAATGAATCCAGATTGTTCAGGTTCTGAAACTTAGACAGTTCTAGAAGCTGACTTAAAAATAGAATGAAAATTTTATACATATATATATATATATATATACATTTCTCGAATCAGATATTTCCACATAAAAATGAGAATTAATTTAGAATGAGAAACCATAACTAAAAAGCTTTACATGACTGTAATATTACAAATCCAAAAGAATACAGTATGTTTTATGAAACACAGTTCTTTAGTGTTTTTTCGCCAATGTTTTGACTATGTATTCTTGTTCCTCTCTAGATATGACAACAGTTTTGTAATAAAGAGAATAGAAAGATATTGTAGTCTTTCCTCTGGTGTGGTTTACAAAAACATTTAATTTTTAAATCATAGGCAAAGTGTGATGGAAGAAGAGACGTAAGAGAAAAAGACAGCAATATGAAGAATTTCAGTTAAAATATCATACATGGGGAAATTTTACAAAAGCGTATTGGAAGGGGTGCATAATAGTGAAGGATCCCAAAACTTCTTCATTAGTTTCATAGCAAATTCAGGTCTATGATCATCCTTTCAGAATTATAGTCTCTGGGTCTCTAATTGTCTGCATGCTGCTTATGCTTCTCCACTTGTTATATTTTATCATGATATTATCATTTAATTGTTTACTGTAACTTCTTTACCACATCAGGATGCACACTCTATAGTGCAAGGGGCTGCTTAATCAGTTTATCTTCAATGTGAGAGTTGTTCTTGGCATGTATGTATTTGTTGAATAAATGAATGACTACATTGTCTTGTTGGGATTTTATTTTAAAATATTTTTGCTTATTCTGTGTATGCAAATAATTGTTTCTATATTATACTTTTGGTTTTCAGAAAGAAAAGAAAATGAGAAAATTGTTGGCCATGGAGGGTGATGGGGGTTAGAGAGAGGAGATAGCCAAGATTGAAGAGAAAAACAAATCCGATCATGCTTAAACTGTGAACAAGTGATGCTTCATAAGACTTAGGCCATTACAAAATGCGATCAATAAGCAAGGTTACATTTAAGACATTCCGAGTCACTTAAAAATGTTTCCAGCTAAAAAGTCATGTAAATTTAAAATGAAAGCAGGTGTGATCATGACCAGCAGTAGAAACCTGGCTACCAAGGTGTTGAATTCATTTACAGTTCTACCTGACCCTAGCCACTGCAAAAGAAGTGACGACTTTGCATGATGTACTGTGTTTTCTGGGCACAGGGCTGTCATCTTTGACCTATTGTGTGGATTACAAGTCATTGTAGAAGGGAAAGGATCTCACTTTCGCATCTCTTGGGTGCAAAACCAATTACATTTGGGCATGGTGGCACGTGCATGTAATCCTAGCACACTGGGAGGCTGAAGCAAGAGGACCACAAGTTCTAGCCCAGCCTGGGCAACTTAGTGACTTAGAAAAGTCCTATCTCAAAATTAAAAAATAAAAGAGGTGGAGATGTAGCTCAGTGAGAAGGCCCTAGGTTCAATCCCCAGTATAGCAAAACAAATGAATAAAAAGTAAAATACAATATAAATTAAAATGAAAAGAAAACACTTTTCTTTATCACTCTCAACCATGTAAGGAACCAGACCCCTGGTAGCAAAGAGTCACAGGATGACAACATCAAGCTGGGCATTGTCTTGCAGCTTGTTGCTGGCCAGTTTCCTCACACCTTCACTTGACAGCATCAAAGAGGAAGACTAGGATGAGCAGGTGCCACCTTCCATCACCATGGAGAACCTCATATAAGTAGCGTCATGATTTAATGTT
>RJWT010005884.1:0-30145 GCA_004365215.1 Cuniculus paca | reverse complement strand
AGCTTCTTGTTGGCTTCTTGTTCTCCTCCCCCACAGTCTGCAAATGGTGCCGACTCACAGGAAAGGGCTGGTGTCTGGTTCTCCCCCAGTCAGCCCGTCTATGGTGCCAACTCACAGGAGGTCTTGGCTTCTTGTTGATTTCTTGTTCTTCTCTCCCGCGGTTGACAGATGGCCTCCCTATTATCTTGTTTTGAAATTTTGTATCATTGTTTTTTCTATTTAAAATAAAAAAAGAAGCACATAGCTCCCCCCTCCCCTGAAAAAAAGAGGAGCAATAAAATCTAAGAGATACCTGTTACAGGTCTAAACATTGCTGGAAAATATTTGAAAGTCTAGACATTGAATGATCTTACTCAGATAACATTATAGAACACACAGTGTTTGAAGAAAAGTAATAGCACAAGGAGAAGCACCATTTTTACTACTACTTTTTTGGTCACATTTTACCTATTACAAATGTTTAGATGATCTGAAAGGCTACCTTGCACACTTAATAACTGATATCATTTGAAATGTCATATTCCACAAACACTAGATGTCTATAGTTGCCTGATTTTGAAAAAGAATCTGTGTGTTCCCTGAGCAATATTCACAAAATATTTTTGTCTGGGGTGGGGAATGGGCTATGACAAGAAATAGTGGCAAACTTTAGGAACTGTTGACTTCCAGACATATCTTAGCATTTTCATTATTTTTAAAGATTTTAAAAAGAAGATTAATAATATGACATATGGGCAACGGGATTCATTCCTTAGAAAAACTTAAATCCTAATGTGAAACCACAATAAAAGTTGTAGGGGTAGAGGAGGAGTGATGAAACACTAATCACATGACTTTAGTGGCTACAGTGCAGTCGTTTTCTACCAAACTGAGACTATCTTATAATTAATGGATTTACACGTAAAACTAAAGCTGAGCAATTGTTGAAATTATGGTTATAAAAATGTAAATTTTATATGCTTTAACAGTGTAAAATAATACAATTTTTTAAACAGTGAAAGGATGCACTACAAGAACAATGTGTACAAATTTTTGTATCCTTTATAACAGAAGCTTAGATGTCTAAAGACAATATCTGCAGTTAAAATGATCATAACTGCAATCTTTTAATTTTTTCATGACTTTAACTCTTTAGAAATAATATATTCTTCCTATAAATAAACATCTCATGTTTATCAACTTGTAATACTTAAGCTATTTCTTTTTGTTCAATAAGTACTATTTTCAAATATTATACTATATAAAACTATTTCTATTTACCTATTGACCCATTCTTCTATTTATTTAAAGAGATATTCAAAATTATGCTAAGTAAATGTTAACAAAGATTATTTCTGAGTGCTGGATATAGACAATGTTTTAGAGTATTATTTGTATTTTTTTATGTTTAATTTTTTAAATGAGTCCCTACTACTTTTATAAAAGAAAAAGATGCTTATATAGACAAATAGTTGAAACTCTTTCACTCTCTCACTCTAGCATTGCCTTTTTTCTTTCAAAAATTAGCAGTTAATTCTTATAAGTCACTAAGTTGCAGGACATTGGACTCGACTGTTGGCCAGACTCTTACAGTATAGCAAAAAGTTTTAAATTATCAGTAAAATTATGGAGACCAAAATCACAAAACAGCTGACAACTGTATGGCACTTTACCAAATTCTTGCTGGAAACAGTGCCAATATCATCGGTCAACTCTTTATTATCTTGGGCAACAGTGCTGCTTGCTAAGTTAAAGTTCTATATTAAACAGAAATTAGAAATGTTTATCTTTAGAATTTTCTATTTGATGGAGTAACTATCTTTTATTATGCCTGTATCTGGGCCCAAAACGAGGCTTATGAAAAATAGGAGAAAGTGTTAGCTTTTTTCACTTTGTCCTGACAACCGGTTTTATTTGGTAAATCACAGTAAACAAATGGGATAAGGGAGATTTTCTAGAATTTCCAAACTCTCTAGAATTTCCAAATTTCCTTGCTCATGTGTCTGAACAAGATGTGAATTTGATTAGTTCACTTGTACAACCTATTTGCCCAGTGTAACACAAACAAGACATTTAGCAAACTAACCTATTCTTTAGTTGAATGTCAGATAGAGTGATTTTCAGATGAAACCTGACAAACTTTCACGTTATTAATTTGTTAAAGAAAGATACTAACTTTCTTAGCAAACTCCTGGAATATTTTGAGTTCAATAATTGTATGAATGAATGGTAACAATTACTATAAATAATTTAAGGCATTGATGCTTCTTTGTAAAAAGTATCATAGTTTTCTTTCCTTTTACATTTCCTTTTCAAACTACCTTCCAATCCTAAAATGAGTCCTTTAATGAGAACTGTTGCAATGTATTTTCACTGCATTTTTCACACTCTGCCTTCTATTTTATAATATAATTAGTTGTGTCTCTCTCCCTGACTAGATTGTATGTTCTATTGAAGGCAGAAATCTTACCTTAATTTGTCTTTGTTTCTCTGCTTCTCCACCATGATGAGGATAGTAATGTACACATGGAAGCTCTGGACTCAACAATTACGGAATTGCCTTGTGATGAAATTGATGCATGGGTCTGTAAAAAAGTGACTTTTGTCGGTTATCCTGCCTGTTACGACTGTCCTCTCATCTACCTTCCTTAAAACACCAGAGTTGCTAGAAGTTCAGGGAAGATTTATTTTAGACTCTCTGCTTATGTATACATGAACATTAGTCCCAAAGGAAAATTAATGTAATTCGTACCTTACAAATATCTACACGAGCAAATCCAAACTGTTAGCTGAGGTCAGAAGCACTCCATGGGATGAATGAAATATCATGCATCACCAGTCCATCTGGTCCCTAACCATGGTACCACAGGGCAGCAGACATTTGCATGAAGTTTAAAACTCCAGTCTGTTACCAACTATAGAAATGATCCCTGAAAGTATAGCCTTCTGTGTTCTGTTTTGAAATGCTGTATTGTGTTTGACTCTATTCTGTTTTCTTTGTTTTGTTTTGTTTTGTTCTATTCTCTTTAAAAATAAAATAAAACAAAATAAATTAAAAAAAAATCCAGTCTGTTAGATGACTGATTCCGAGTAGCCAAACAGTAGGTATCATGTCACTTGCACATCTGGTTGATTGAATATAAATTTCTCTCTTTTAATCCAGGTGGCCCCAGCAACAGATAAAGCCTAGAGAGTTTTCCATATTTTACATGGTGCTTAGCGTTGTAGAAATCAGCTTTTGTGCTGTTCTTTTGCCCTTCTTGCTATTGCCTGGATCTCATTAGAAACCATTAGTGATGTAACACTAAACCTATGGAATCTTAAACATGCTTTTAAAATCCTGTGGAATAAAGATGTCTCCTACTAAACCAAAAATGCTGTGGGAATAGACAAAGTTACATTTCTTTAAGAAAAAAAAAATGACTCATTACATAGTTTCCAAACTGTTTTGACTGAAGCTTCTCAAAATAAACTTTCTGCAATAGGCAGCCTTTGATGTCTGACTTTGAAAAAGAAATTCGTTTCTCAAAGATACAATTCAGTTCTTTTTGGGTGTTCAGGTATGTTTTTTTTCTTTCAGATTAACTTACTTTTATTTCAAGCAGTGAATGACACAATATTAAATAGCCATCTGACTAAGAAAGAAAAGTATGTTTGAAGTGGTCTTAACTCCTACATAAACCAAATATAAAGAATATGCCTTATGGTTTTCTAAATTACCACAAAAATAGAATTTCCAGAACATTACCCAAAGGGGAATCTAGTCCAGTAAGAATAACAAAACAGTTCAGATGTCATGAAAGTGGAAGATTAGTCATGTACTTAAGCTTAGTAATGATATTTTTGATTCATACACTATTTCCTAGACTAGGCAGCACATTTAATTTTTCATAGTCTCCAACCTTAATCTTCGAAGGGTAATTCAAGTTTAAGAGCTTACATATTACAATTTGTTTGGAGTGGCAACTTGCCGTTGACTTGCCTCAGGTTCTTTTGTGCTCTTCCAATCAGGGGACTTAATGGTGGTCATTTATTAAGTCCAGGTCTACACTTGACCACTGGCCACTGAAGCAATGAGATTTCAATCAAATCTTTACAAGCTTTGGTGTACTTGATCAGATTTATTTAAGTCATTTGCTTCTTATCAAACAAAAGTGAATGAAATAACTGCATTGCTAGACAACCTTTTCTCTTTCTGCCTTTTTCTTTCTTTTAAACAATCACTTCGCCCTTGGAGTGGTAGAAGGAGGATATAGATTAGATCTGTATTCCAGTAGCAGCTCTTCCACCTCTATCTGATGCCTGATGAGTTTCTTCTTAAGCCTCAGTGTTCTCCTCTACCAGTGGAGAGGGGAAAAACACCACGTGGTTTGTTGGAAATGTTAAATAAGATTCTGTGGTGTTTGACAGACACTTGGCACATGATAAATGTAAATTTCTTCCAATCTCCCCTCAGTTGTACATATGGAGTATTTTGTTTCTTTCCATTTCCATTGTAATGGTAACTTCTCAGCAAAAACATACAGAATAGTTGGCACACACTGCATTAAACTATTAAAATATTAGATTCTGACATATATCTCCCTGGATCCAATCTGAGCTCAATGTTCCCAGTGATGGTGAGAAAAGACTATTGGTAGAATTGTGCTGCTCCTTGACACTTTAAAAACTCTACCAAAAGGTTTTACTGCTTTAGAGGCGCTTTTAAAATTCTCATCCAATAATGTCTCTAAAATCTTGTGATACCCATGTGCGTATTCAGTCTGTTACCAGAATCTAAAGAAATGTATTTCAAGTGTTTACTGTCCATAACATGAAGATTCTATTATTTAACCCGAAACTGTCACTTAAAAGCATTAACATTTAAATAAAGTAAGGGAGGAATGGGGAGTGGGAAAAGAAGCAAGAAGTTTGAGAAAAAAATGGATAGGCTTATCCATGCAGATACACCTGCACTTCAGTCTCATTCTAGAGAATAGGTGTCCAGAGGATGTTTATACCCACGTTGAAGGAAATCTACTTTGTTAAGGCTACTAGAAACATAAGTTTAGATTTCAGTTTTCAAACTAGTTATCCAAATAAGTGATTAAGGTAGTTTAAAGTCTTTAAATTCCTAGATAATATATAAGCACTAGAAACAAGAAAAAAAAATAGTATTTTTGCCTCTGTGTAAGGATAAATTTAGGTTCTAACTTGCAGATTTGTAGGGAAGTCATTTAGAGTTGTCTGTCGATTTGCACAATTTACAAAATTTTATTCAATTAATGCAATTCATGTAAAGGCCTCTAATCACATAATAGCCCCAGGTCATTTTATAGTTACAATAAAAATTACCTTGGCCTTTCCTGTAAATTAATCTACAAAATGCTTTATATAGTCAATAGGAGTCAGAGTTCAGGGTGCTGCAACAGAGAGGATCCTTCTCCACTCACCTGAGGAAACTAGGGGTGCTGGGGGGAAGTAAATGTACAGTTTTTCAAGATTCTACATAAACTATCTTTTCCTATGAAGTTTTATTGTTACCATCTTGATTCAGGTTTCAAGAATTTCCAAGCTTTTTCCATACCTCCAGTCTCACTCTCTGTATTCCACCCCCTTCTGTGTCTTCCCAGACTGTCACTGTGAGTCATTTCAGTCCCTCTGGTCTACACCACAGAATCCAGTGCAAAACAGACATCCAAGAATGTAACCAATCCTCTCACTCCCCCCACCCCCTAGCCTATTTCTGCTCAGTGGACTTTCTATTCTCCCATGTCTGAAATAGCCACACTCCTGTTTAGTTATCCAGATCTTAACTCTTTAATCACTAACCGTTTTGAAGTATAGCAGTTTTTCTAGCCCATTATTTATCCTTCAATGGTCAAAGAAACAGAGACACACAGACTCTGTATTTAGAATTATCACTAGGACTTAAAAATGAAATCTTTTCACACACAGTACTGTTACCTGACTTACCTAACCTAATTGTGATAATGAACACTTTACTTATCACCATGTTTTTGCATTGTTTATTCATAATTATATAACCTGGATATGCCCAATTTCTTTCTTTCTTTGTTTTATTTATTTATTTTTTTGTGGCACGGGGGATTGAACTTACGACCTTGCACTTGCCGGGCAGGCACTTAGGTCACTGAGCTAAATCCTCAGCCTTTTATGCCCAAGTTCTTTCTGGATTACACTTTCATTTCAGATCCAAATAAAAATAATTGGGGTCTTCAACTCAGTTTTTCTGAGAGTCCTCAAGAAAGAGACAAATCAATGGGATACCTTACATTTTTCTGTCACCATACTGCATGTCACCTCGTTTAATTCCCACAGCAACCATGTTAGGTAGATCTTTTCTACTCTTTAATAGAGAAACAATTTGCCAGGGTCACCCTGCAAGCACGTGCTGCCCTGGAATTCAAACCCAAAACTCTACCTTTAAAATACTTGGAGTATAATGAGGGCAGTAGTTTAGGCACAAGAAAGTCTGCCCAAGAAAGAAACCACTGTGGGTATGGAAGCAAAACTGAAACAGCCAATGTAAAATCCCCCTATTTGACAGTAGTGGGTTGCTTGAGGTAAGAGAGAGGATGACACTTCAGAGAGCATTGACATTTCAAATCTGTCAGAATACAGGGAGTAAGAAGAAACAGGAGAGTCAGTCAGAGGCCCCATTTGGGGGAGGCAGTGGCAACTCCAAGGTGGGCTAGGGTGTTGGATTGAGGAACCAACTTCTCTTTCAACTGTCCTTCTATTTAAAGCTCTTTGATTTTACACAAATGTGGGAAATATGAATTGGGGGATCCACAGAGATCCCCAAGAAGGGTAACTTGTTCAGTAGATGACCACCAAGAGCCTTTCTGGGCAACTTTTATATATTGGTCTTGCCCATGAGCGGGCATGGGGGCAAGTGTCTGGCTTTTGTTACAACCTAGAAGAATGATTATGGTTTCATTAATAGGAAGAGCGAAGCACTGCTTCTGAACTAAAATCACACCACCTCTAAACAGAAGACTCTGCGACACTTTTCTTACTAAAAAGTTGTTAAGTTTGGCAACCCTCACTCTGCCCCAGTCAAACGTTTTCTTAGCCATATTAGGTTGTATGGAAATAAGCCAGGATCACGGCTGGTGTATGAGTAGTCCTCTGTACTGAGGCTTTTTAAAAAGGCTTTTCTTACTGGTTTAAAAGGAATGGAGACAAATGTGGCCAAGGGTATAATTTGAAATATGGCTGGAAAAAAAAAAACCTCTTTGATCTGAAAAGAATTGGACATAGCAGCTGAGACTGAAATCAGATTTTGAAGCTGGGACACTTGGAAATTTTGGGTATTTCTTTGTTCCTTATTAAAAGGGTATATCAATTTATTATTAAAAGTTCAGCCAAATTTATCAGAGATAAAAGAGAGGAGAAAATCAGAATAAGATCACATCAGCTGTGATCATTCATTGCTCTTAGTCTTATTACTTACTCTTCAGGGTTGGAAAATAAGCATTTGAGTTCTGGACTCATGACATTTAGAGCACTGCTAAACACTGGTCTTAATTTCATTGCTATCTCACAGGGTTCTTATGAAAATCAAATAATATACTGCATGGAGCTCTTACAATGGAAAGCATGTTCACTTGGCCTTCCAAACTACAAGTTGTCGCAGCAAAGAAAATAACTTCAGGTTTACCTCTGGTTATTTTACTACACTTATCTACCTTTTGTTCAGACTTAACCTATTCTGCCTTGACAGTTAATAAATATTCGTGCACATGTTCATTCATCTACAGTGTGTTGCCAAGCACTCAGCAAGTGCCAGGCTCCGAATGCCTTCTTCACAAATGGATGATAAACCCCTAAATCTTCCTTTGCCATCATGTCATTAGTCTTTCAAAATATTTTGACTGCTTCTTGGACCTGCATTCATTCTCCATTTATATTGCTGAATGACCATTACATGACAGTCAACTGCAAAATGCTGTGGAATCTGTAGTAAAGAAATCAAGCATACTCTCGGGAGCTTTCCGTCGAGTGAAAAAGAAAATTATTAAATAAATATATACCAAACATGAATATCATTACAACTAGTGATTGTTCACAAAGATGAATAATGGGATATGAAAGGTAAAAACATGAAGGTAAAAATCAATAAAAAAATACATGCCTAATGTGATAATATTTAACTGACTGTTCTTCGGTGATAAATAAATAGGATCCTTGAAACCTTTATGATGTGTCCTGTGATTGTGCTGGAACACAACAATCAGTGCTTTCACAGCATTGCAATTACCATTCTCACCATGACTTTGTAGAGTTAAAATGAGTAAGAACATCCTAGTTAAACACACATGGATGTTACAAGGTAGGGCGAAGGAAGCATTTCAGTCTTAGAAAGCAGCATGCCCCAAATTCTGTGCCCTGAAAGATCCATTCAAGAAACTGAGAGAAAGCCAGTGCAACTGGATCACAAAACAAAGCAGGAGAGCAAGGAGGAACCAAATCACATGCAGCATCATAGGTCATGGCGAAGAATTGGATCTGTTTCTACGCGCACTGTGAAGCCACTGAAATACTTTAAGCAGGGCAGTGACATGATCAAATGAATGTTTCTAAAAAGAATTATTTACAGATGGTTAGAGGATTAGAACAGAGAGATCCATCAGGAGGCTCCTGGAATGGTCCAAATGACATGATGGTAGCTTGAATTGGAATGGTAGCAATGATGATGAAGATAAATGAACCGTTTCAAGCAAATATCCTGAAGGCGATATCTGTGGATTTAGTAATTTAATGTGTGAGGAGTGGCAAAGAGCAGATGGTGAGGGAGAAGAAAGTCTGGAGTGGCTCCAGGTCCAGAGCTTCAGGGACTACTGCTGTCATCTGCTGAGTCGGGATCAACTTGGGGAAGGTGGACCGTGCTCAGTTACATCCTTCTTGCTGAAAGAAAAGGGGGCAGCAATGGAGTTTTTGTGAGGTGTAGAAAAGACACAGAAATGCAAAGGCATAACGTCTGCCTCCACTTTCTGGGTGCACGCCCAGTATTAAGCCCACTGTTGACATTTCCGTAGCAGACTTTTCAAACTACTCGAGCCTGTGCTTGGGTGCAGGGGCTGCTGCATTCCTAGGACTTACTCTCTCTTCTCTCTTCTTCAGTGTGTATCTTCGTAAGGTGTGCTTGATTTTAATAATTAATTTCCTATACCTTTGAAGGATCTTATTTTTAAGACTCACATGGGTCAGTCTTTTAATTCTGATTTTCTATAGCACAGTAGAGTAACTATTATCTCCAGCAATCTGTGATATACTTCCAACTAACTAGAGCAGCATGAAAATCCTTAACACATAGAAATGATTAATATTCCAGGAGACAGAAGTGTTTGCTTTTGACCTTGAGTTCATCATTTCACATAGTGCACATGTATCAAATTATTTTATTGTACCCCAAAATGTCAAATAAAACCTTGGTTTGTGAAAATAATTTCCACTGCTCGTAATGCAAAGCGCTTGTATATCAACAGAGACAGAAAGAGAGAGAGAGAGAGAGAGAGAGAACCATTGGCTCAGTTGTGATCAGCATGCCATACTACTCATATTGCAAGGTATGGCTCGCTATCAAGTTAAAGTGTCTAAGAAATGTTTCCTTATTTTCCAGAACACTCCCAGACCAAATTACTCTCAGTCCAAGGTTTGACTGTATTTTATTTCAGCAAAAGAGTATTGTAAACTATATCATGAGAACAAGTCTGTTAGCAAGAGAAAGGAAAAATAGGTGTAGGTAGCTTCAGTGACAGAAAAACAATGCTGAGATAAACCTACTAAACTAGAAAAGTAATTTTTTTAATGATCAGGCTTTGAAGGGAATCCCTCTTCCCCTTTGGTGCTTCTATAATCTTGGCAGTGAACAGATGATACCAGAGATCTTTGCCATTTTTCCTTCCTGTTATTCTGTAAATCAACTACATATATTTTGATAGCATTGCAGTTAATATTTTAACTTCTCCAGTAGTTTTTTGGAAGAAAAAAAAAATCCAGGAAAAATGGATATCATCTGGGTCCATGAAGAATTAATGATAGAACACTACATCCTCTACAGTACTTAGCAACCAAAGTGATACAGGTTTAGGAATGAAGATTTATGTACAAGAATGTCTGTAAGACCAATCTTAAAATACCCTCAAAGACCAGTGATAGGGGAAGGATTATATGTACAGTGAAGGTATTAAACATGCTAAAAGAATGGCAAAAAACAAACAAACAAAAAAACAAAAAAAAACAAAAGTAATTTCAAGTGAAAAAACAATGTTTTTGCTATTAGAATAGAATTGTTTTCCACATATATTTCTGTATGATCTAACTTTCCTACATTGAAATGTACCTTTGCAGATTCTCATTAATAAAATTTAAATCTACATAGCACTCAGAGATAAGTATGACCTTATAGATTTGATAATTGGCATCTTTTGCAATAAAATGAAATAGAATTGAAAGTAGTCTAAAAACCTCAATATTTTACTCCATTAATAAGTAATTATTAAACAGTGTGTAAGTTATTATGTGGATATAAAATGTATGTAAATGTGATAACTCATTCATGGATTTCAGGATCAAGTTCACACGCTCCTGGATTCCCTTCCTTTAGAATCAAACAGGTAAAAGCATAATAAGGAAAATTTAGAAATTCTGATTTTCGTCTCAAATTTTTTTTCTTTTGAGAAATATCAGAAAATGAAAGAGCAAACACAGATGGTAGAAGGAAAACAATCCCAAACAACCCAAATATCTATTGTAGCCTCAGTATCATTTAGATTGCAGCTACATTTAACATTGCTGTTCTTTCCCTTCTACCATACTTCTAGCATATTTCACATGATGTATTTGTGGCTCTACTTAAAGTTCTGGGATGGCATTTGTATGTAAGCTTATTTGCTTTAAATTATTCACAGTCATTTGGTTTTCATTCTTTAGTAGTAATTTATCATAATTACATTACGTTCCATATGTATAAGAATCATCATCTTGTCTCCGGAAAGTATATTTCAGAACTTCTCCTTATGGAGCTGTAAGATACGCTTTATGGTTATACATATCGGTTCTATTTAGCTTAAAATTGTGCCTGCATACCACCAGAATTGCCATTTCAATAGACAGTGAGTCAACTCCTAAAAGCTTTTATTAAATTTTTCTGAACTGAGGATTGAACTCAGAACCTTTTCACTGAACTACATCCCCAGCCCTTTTTTATTTTTATTTTTTAATTTGAAACAGGATCGAGCTAAGTTGCTAAACTGGGCTTGAACTTTCCGTCCTCCTGTGTCAGCCTCCCAGAATGCTGGTATTACGGGCATATGCCACTACGACAGACTTTAATTAATCTTTTCATTTAATTCAGTCAACTCAGTTATAAATGCTGATCCTAGTGAGCTTTTGTTGATATTTTAATTGGCACATTGTTAGATTTTACTTTTAAAGCTATAATTTGGAGATAAATTTTTGGTGATATGTTCCAAATGGAACGTAGTATTAGTATTTCACTAATGTGGAAATGGATTCATTGACCCATCATTGGGTCCATTGTCTTTCATTTGGTTTAGAACACACATTTTATTTTTTTAATATGGCATCTTTGCTTCATGCTTGTGGTTATAAGAGGTTGAAGCTGGGATACTGTCCACATTATCATCAAATAGTTAATGTAATTGCCAGTAGAAAGGAGCAGGGTTTAGTTAGATTGTAACTGTTTTGCTCTAACTCCTGTCTGGGAAGGACACTGAATATTATGTTTTCATCGGGATTTAGAACTAGAAATGACTGAGCATCTGGAGACATTATTTGTTTACCACATATTTATTGAGAAACTAATATGATCTCCAAGGTATGCTAGGTACTGGATATACAGGAATGAATATGACATAAATAGTGTTTATTTTCCCAGGAGAGTGTCAGCTCTATCAGGACAAGGATCTTGACTTTCTCCATCTCTGCTGTAACCTTAGCAAGTTCTAGTATTGCTAAGGTGTCTGATTATTCACCTTTGACAAAATTCCACCCAGTTATGGCTCATACCTAGACATCCCTCAAGAATCTCATGCACTCATAGGCAGGGCTTTTGAAAGGTGACCGGATTACAAGGACTTGTAGCTGACTTGCCCTAGGAGGTGGGGTCTGGTGGGAAGAGGCAGGTCACTCAGGGAGTGATCTGGAATGGTTTATCTCCCTTTCTGGCTGCTCCCGTCACCTTTGGCTTGCAGGCTGTCATCGTGAGAGCAGCTTTCTTCCACCAGGCCCTTCCACTATGTGTTTTTTATAACTGAAAATATACAGTGGTGCCTCGGTTCACAAACTCAGTTTGTTCCATGATTCTGGGGAAGCTGGCTGCATTTATGTTCACACGAGGAAGATTGTTGCTGTCATGTTCATCACCCAATGCAGAGAAGCAACGGAAGCAAAATTTTGCCAAACTCTTCTAGTTGCGAACCAAGTGCACAGAAGTGTACATGAACCAAGGTATTACTGTATCTTCAAGTCAGACCTAACTTTTTGTCTCAGAGAATAGGAATAGGAGATTTTTTTTTCTTCCCTGTGCAAGGAATGATATTCACAGAAAAGACCTACTGAGTGGAACACATGTAGACAGGACTTTTTCTTCTATAATGTGATCACTTGAGAGTCAAGTTTATAGGAACAACTTTGAATCTTTCTTAGTATTTTAACAAGTAAACTCCATGAAACTGCACATTTCTGATGACACATTTCACAAGAAACAACATTTGAGATTGAGACTGTATGTGGGCAGCTGGTGCAGTAAGCCACCATGCCTTCACAGAAGGCCTGTTTTTATACTCATATAATTTGAGATTATTAGCACAATTGGATGAAATACTTATCACTCATTACCCTTTCCTGCTCTATGATTACAAAAACAGGCAAAACTAAAAGGGCCCTGAAGAATCAATCTTTATGATAGTTATATGAAAGTATTTAGCCCATGAGAGCAGTTAGGAATCAAGCAGTGGATTGGTTAAGTGTTTAAGAACAAATGTAGCGATTAATTTGTTCCAAAATACCAAAATACCAACTTCTGCTAAAGGAACTTGCTTGATAAGTAATCGAATAGAGCCAGCACAGATTGAGGCCCCACTCTTCCCATCACTGAGCCTTGGGTGAACCACTTACCCTCTCTGCGCCTTTCTAGGACCCACTTATAAAATGCTGACAATAATATGTGTCTTACTGACCTCTGCAGTTGCTATAAAAGTCATCTGAGAAAAGGGATGTGAAAGTTCTGTTTACTGAAAAAAGTGTTGTATGTTTGTATTCTTAGTCCGTTTTGATACCACTAGTAATTTGGAAATCAGTCCATAGATAGCTGATCTCACTGGCAGCAGAAACATAATTGCCCAGGGATCAACCCATTTCATTCCTACCAAACATTCCAAACATTTTAATGTGGGAATGAGGTCTATGGGAAAAAGTCAAAAGGAGACTGATCCAAAGAATTCCACTGGCCCTTCCCAGGGCCCTGTGCTCAAAATGGTCCCCTGTGCATTTATTTTGCTGTGTTATTGTGCTGTGTTTGCTGGTGACTACAGCACCTTAGACAGTAACAGATGGGTATGTGGGTGATGCTAAATGGACAGAGTGAGTACAATGTTCTACCAGTTTTCTAGCTCAAAGGTCATGAGATTGAAGCCTTCATTGGTTACTCTTTCTGTGGCAAGTGCAAATTCATAAAGCAGGAGCTGATTTTCAAAAAGTAAAGGGATGACATTTACTGGGAACTTTTCCTTATGACACATGGTGTCACCTTTGATTATATGAGAAGGATGAAGTGACTATAGCTTTGGGCCTGAGCCCTAAGTCCTACAACATGCCGGTCCTACAACTCCCCTATGTCAGCATTTTGTGCTTGGCACAGTTGGAGAGTTCAGATTAAGTGTTAGCACACAGCTCTGTGGTGGAGGAAAGAGGTGGTGTCTTAGTCACTTCTGGGCACTGGACACAATACCTGACACCCACAACTTAAGGGAAGAGAGGTTTATTTTGGCTCACAGTTTTTTGAGGATTCAGTCCAAAGCTGGATGATTTCAGAGCAGGAATGTATGGTGGAAGGGTCTAGCAGAGACAGCTGTTCATCCCATGAAGCCAGGAGGCAATTACAGAAGGGAGGAACTGGAGAGGAGGATCTACCCTTCAGGTCACACCCCAGTGACTGCCTCTTCAGACCAGGTCGCACCACCCAACAGTGCTACCAGCTCCCAACTCATCGTGGATTAATTTTTGAGATTATTAGCACGGATTAATCCAGTGAGATTAATCCACTGATGAGTATACTGCCCCCATGATCCAATCCCCTTCTAAAACTCCATCTGTGAACACATGAGGCTTTGGGGGACATCGCAGATCCAAACCACAACAGATAGGAAGTCTCAGCTTGTTGGAAGATGGAAAAGAGGAGCAAGGTCATTTTGCCATTTTGATTTGGCTTTTGTTTACTTGCAGCAACTGGACATAAAAGAAATATAACATACAGCCCTGTCCTTGGGTAAATTTCAATCAGTAGTCAAAATTAATACTAGACAAACATTAAGAATACTTCATACGGGAACACAGTATGAAATAGGAACTTGAAAATCAATTTGCTACATCAATAAAAAGTGTGCCAAACTTTTCACAGGGCTGACAGATTGGATGAACTGTCCAATTGCTGTGTTAACATGTAACCTTACTTAGCAGTGTTGATTAGGATGCTGCTTCTTTGTGAATATCCACAATTTCCTAAGAACCAACTTGGTAGCTGAGACTAAATAAATTGAGAGTCTAATAGAATTAATGGAGTTCAATTTAGCTGCACTGGTAATTACTCTACTTCTCTTATGTGCCTGGATGCTAAGTGCCACAGAGCAAAGGTAAGTGATACGTATGGTGTTTGTTCTTAGCTTAGTTCTTAGCTTTCACTTGTCAATTATGAGCGTTCTAATCTTTGTAGTTGCTTTTCTCTCAATAAGTTCTATTAATTTAGGAATCCACATACAGACACACATCACATGGAAGAGAATCAGGAAGAGTATATCCATTGGAGAATTTAATATATATAAAAAGGAAATGTACCATTTCTTTTTTTTTTTTTTTTTTTTGGTAATGGTACTAGAAATTAAATCCAGAGCCTTCACACTTAGCTTCATCCCCGGCCCTCATTTAATGTTTTATTTTGAGACAGGGTTTTGCTAACTTGCTCAACTGCCAAGGCTGGACTAGAACTTGCAAACTGAACTGGACTCCTCCTTGACCTTCCAGAGTGCTGGGATTATGGGTGGATGCCACCACTCCAAACTAATCTTTTAGCACTTCTTAGAGCCCAAGCAGTTAACCTCATGTCTTACAAACAACACAAGAAACACTAGTACTTGTTGATAACAATGATGCTGATGGTGATGATGACAACAGCAAGAGAAACAATCCACAATCTTTGGATTGTTTAATTATCCATACCGTATCTTTTTTGATGTGTGGTAGCTATGCACAATTCAAGCTGAAGGTAAACCATGGCTCTGTAAAGAGAGAGAGTACATTTTTCTCAAGAGTCATCTTGTATGTTTGTAGCTACGAGAAGCTTATCAAACACTGACATCAGCTACTTTCCCATGAGAAATTCAGAAATTTCACAATGCCATAAATGACTTTCTCTTTCTTATTTGCTTCAGACAACTAGAGAACTTTTCATAAAACTTAAAAATAAACATGTGAACTTGGCACTGCTGTGGATACATTCTTACTGATGATCTGTTCAGCAATTATGCTGCCTGCAAAAATCCACACTCACTCTTCTGCTAAAACTTGAAAGATCTTCACTGATACAAATAACAGCATGGATTATTCTTAATTAAATAACCATCCGAGAGAAATTAGGGAAAACTGTACCAAAATAAACCCTGTTTTAAAACATCAAAGCCCTTTTTTTTGGTACTATTATGAGCATATTCTATTACAACAAGGAAAATTTTTCTTCTACATTTACCAAATTGGTATCTCTAAGAACATATACTAGGTTGCATCCTTTGTACTCACTGAGGGTTTAAGAATTCAGAAAAATTTCCCCACCTAGCATTATCAGTCCTGGCTACCTGATGATATAGAAATAAGTTGAAGGATGAGCCATTTTCTTGCCAAACACGGAATAATAAAAGAGGAGGGAGAGAAGGGACTGATACTCATGGGGCTTATAGCACTGCTTCATTCAGTCCTATGTAAGCACTTTGTACATTACCTTGTTCGCTTATTTACCCATTCACCCAACAGAATTTCACAAAGCATATGTTATATGCCTGAGAATGCTAAATACTTGGAATAGAATTATTTAGACAACCACATCCTCATCATCAAGAAGCCTGTACTTATACAATGATATCACTCTTTTAATACCAGCATCAAGGCACTGACAATATGCTATGGAGGCTCAAAGGAGAAAAATACCCTTCCAAGGTAGTTATTATTGTCTTCATTTTACAACTGAAGTAACACATTCAAAAAAAGAATTTCTCTAAGGCCATACCTGTATTAGGTTTAGAGGTTCACATACCTCACAGCCTCTCTCCTACAATTCCATGCTCTTTTAAAGGGAAAGACTTTAGGCCAGTAGCATTGAGTTGTTTGACTGCAATCCAGTAAATCTGTTTTTTTTGTTGTTGTTGTTGTTGTTGTTTTTGCAGAACTCCACAAGAATTCTTTAATTGAGTAATTGGCTTTTTCTTTAATTATGAGAACAACTTGCATAGTTTCCTGCTTGTCTTAGTTACTTCCTCATTGCTGGGACAAAATACCTGATACCCACAAGTTAAAAGAGAAAAGGTTTATTTTAGCTCACACTTTTTAGAGGTTTCAGTTTATAGTCAGCTGGCTCCAAAGCAAGATAGAATGGCGGGGGTGGGGAGGGTGGGCAAAGGAAAAACAGTCCATGGCAGGACAGGCAGGAAGCCGGAAGTAGCAACAGCAAGCCTCCCTCTCCCTCTTTATTCTATTCCAGCTACAAGCCTATTTGTTGGTTCTATTCACACCCAGGGTGCATCTTTTGTCTTCAATAAATTCATTTAGCCACATTCAGAACTATGCTAATCTAATCCATAGACTAATTCACACCCTGAATCCATACTCACACACCCTAGATCTATCTGCCTCTGAAAAGCCCCACCTATGAACACTTGAGGCTTTGGGGGTCTAGATACAAACCATAATGCCACTCTAACCTGTGTTGTGGTTATACTCCTAATATATTATCCTAATGATGCACCTTGAGCCTCTTATCTACTTATTTATACAAATATCTGTAGATATGTAATTCCACAATAACAGCAAAATGTACTCCATGAAAATCAAGGGATTTTCATGCAGACATAAAATTTTATACCAAAATACAAGCATACCGGGGATAAATTTTGCGCAAAATACACAGGTAGAAACTTAAATGGAAACACATAATGTTAAAGAAAAAAGATCTTGTTCAGTATCTTTATATATGTCTGAGCTAATAGAAATAGGTTTGGGAAGGTGGGTGTTAGAATGTGAGGAGGAGAAACAGCAGACATTGAGCAGAGGACTGCCTACACTGAAGCTTCACTGCATCCTGAGATGATCAGTAGCCCCTGTATTTGAATTGTTTTGCTTTGGGCCACTTGCAAAAACATTCAATATTTCCCTTCTATGATATGGTAAGCCAAAACATATATATGGAAAGTTCACAAAGTCATTGGTAAATAATCCAGTGTTGACTTTTAATTTGGAAATAACTCGCCAAATTGATCCCAGCCCTCCCAACTATGGTTTTCTTTCAGCAGAGTACACTGATTTGTATTATCTTATTGTTTTCCCTCATTGTTTATCTTTCTTTTTATTATTTTATTTTCCTACTGGTTTAATAGATGACCAGGGATATGGAACCTTCATGATTTTGTATATATTGGATTCATAAATTTTCTTTAGTTGTCATCTTTCCAGATTGACTTCATCTTTTTCTAGGCACATGCTATATAAAGAATCTTTTCAGTGATGTTTAGACATAAAAGTACACAAATTATAATTTTACAATGTGATGGATTCTCACAAGATGAGTACAATTGCATAGTTAGCATCCTAATCAAGAGATAGAAGAATATTACTAGCACAAGGGTCCTCTTAATTCCCCCACAGAGTTACCCTCCCACCTTAACTGCCTCAGGATTACCATTACCCTGATTTCTACGCCAAGGATTAGCTGTGCCTGTATTTGAATTTTACATTAATGGAATCACACAGTAGTTTTTTGGAGTCTCATCCATTATTACATTTCTGAGGCTGACTGCCTGAGCAATACTTACATCATTCTAACTACTATATGGTATTTCATTGTTTGCTTAGTACAATTTATTTTGCTACTGATAGACACTAAGATTATTTTCAGTTTATGGGTATTACTGTACTAGGGACCTAGCATACTACTAGATGGCTAGGAGTAAGATTTCTAGGTCAGAGGCTATACAAATATTCAGTTCCAGCACCTACTGCCAAATGTTTTTCCCAAGTGATTTGCAAATTTACAACCCCGTAACAGTGCATGAGAACTCCAGTGGCTCACCAATACTTTAAATTCCATATTAGCCTTCTAAATTTTAGCTACTCCAGTGTTGTGTAGTTCTAGCTTACTGTAATTTTAATTTGAATATTTTCAAATGATTAATCATATTGAGGGCCAGTGGCATAAGTGCCTGCCTGTCAAGCATGAGGTCATGAGTTTGATCCCCAGTACCAAAAAAAATAAAATAAAATAAAATAAAATAAAAAATTGAGTACTTCTTCATATGCTTGTTGGCCATTTTAATATCCTTTTTTTGTGAAGTACCAGTTGAAAATCTTCACCTGCTTTTTTATTGGATCATGTACCTTTTTCTCATTGATGTGTGAAAGTTCTTTATATACTTTGGATACATGTTCTTTGTCAGATATGTGTATTACTACTATTTTTATCACTCTATGGCTTAGCTCTTTATTGTCACTGTGGTTCTTAATTTTAATTCAGTACTATTTCTATTTTTGTTCTTTATGTCCTATTTACAAAATCTCTGTCTGTCCCAAGATTATGAAGATAGCTTCCACTTTTTTCTCTGAAGGGAAACACATTTAGTTCTACAATCAGTGTGGAATTATTTCAGGGGTACGCTGTTAAATAGAGGTCAAGATTTGGTTTTCCTTTTTCCCATATGGAGATCGAAGTGAGGTACTAGATGATATTACTTTCCCCCACAGGGATTATTTTATCTTTTGATAATTTGGTAGAGTTGGAAAAAAAATTCATTTTAATTTAATAGAATGAGGTGATCTGTAACTCATGTGACACTTCATATGACTCAGCAACCTCTAATTTACTCTCCATGGATGTACACTCCATGGGTCCTAAGTGAGATTATATCCCAAGATAGTTTCTTGTTCCTCCTCTTCATGTTCTTTTTTGTTTCCATCTTTTAGCAAGGTAAAATTTACACACAGTAAAATTTACTTTTTTTAGTGTACAGCTCTGCATGTTTTGTCAAATTCATCTGCTTTTGTAACAGCAATCCACAAACAAGATATACAATAGCTTTATCAACCCCAAAATGGTCCTTTCTCCTGAAACTCTAAGGCTGTTCTGCACAGCTGTGTGAGAAATGTTGCTCCTTTCTCAGAAACATTCTGTTTCACTTTCTGTTCTATTTGTCTTTTGTATCTTATGTACTGCAAATGCTGTAAAGGGAAATTATTGAATGGGAGCTCATTGCTCCAGTTGTGTTCCTTTCCTTCAGAATGTTGGTTATTGTAGTAGCTTTCTGATACTTTCAAATACATTTTAGTTTTAGTTTTAGTTTTAGTTTTAGTTTTAGTTTTTGTTTTTGTTTTTGTTTTGGAATTTTATCCAGATCTCATAGATGTTCCTAGTGACAGTATTGGACTGCCACAAGTTATTTCGTTAAAGGCAGATACCTAGCTCAGTCTACCTCCTTTAGCAATCTCACTAAAACCTTCCTCTATCATATTTTTGTAATAGATCTCAATATATGCTGGTAGCTGTGATAATTGTTGAGTTGTGCTTTGGAGTAGGCCAAAACTGGGTTTTAATTCCAACTCTGTCACTGATCAACTGTGTCACAATAAATCCAAAACTCTTTCTTTCTAAATGAGGAGAATTAAAAAAAAAATCAATAGTTTCATAGTTTTTTTTGGGAAGGTCAAACAAGATAACAGATATCAAATACCTTGTACATAGTAGGCACTTGATAATTACAGATATTATCATGTTTTATATTATCATATCTCTCAGAGCTATAAAACATACTTACTTCTTAGAAATGATGGAGAAGGGATACTAGGAGATAACCCTGAAAAGCAATATTGTTCTTGAGCACTTGTTAGATGCCGTAAAGGGAGAATTCAGTTGATGTGTTACTCATATCTATAGGGTCATTCACAGATACTGAGACACAGAATACCTTTTTTTCCCTTAAAAGATCACAGAATTATACAAAAGCCATCTAAATGGAAGGTCTCTAAAGAATCTACTCCAACCAAGAGTGGTAGCACACACCTGTAATCCCAGCACTTCGGAGACTGAGGCAGGAGGATCACCGTGAGTTAGAGACCAGCCTGGGTTACATAGTGAGACCCTGTCTCAAAAAAACCAACAATGACAACAAAAGCATGTATTCCAAATGCTTCATATCATACATGAAAGAACTGAGAAAATAGGAGTGGCTAAATGACTTGTTCAAGGTCAATTTGATCATTCGTAGTTATTTAAATGACTCCAGATTCCCTAAGACCACATATTTTTGCCCTTCTAACATACTCTGAATTAAAGCTCCTATACTCAATTATAAATATAAAAGAGACAATTATTAATGTTTTATTGTCCCTGGCTTATTTTGACTAAAATCCATGGACCTATTTTTAAATATTTTTTTGTGTATCCCCACACATGACAGCTCCCTGCCAACTATGACTGAAATAGCTACTTACCATTCCTTTCCATTCCAAAGATTATGTCCTATAGCTTTTCATTCTTCAATTCTTAGGAAATATTCTGCCTTATTGTCCAACACAAAGACTGAGAGGAGCTCATGTTCACCACGTGAACAAGGGACTGGGGAACTTCTGCCCTCCTGGGCACTGGGTAAGAGGTGGCCATGTGCATCCTTGGCACTCTCTATGGGCAGGGCAGGTCTCAACCACTATAGGGTGACACTTGAGAGCCATTTTTTGGTAGGACCCCTTTGTTCAGCACATCTTTTGGCACAGTGCTCCCTCTTAATGACATCTGAAGCTGAATCCCCTTGGTTCTGAATAACTTGGATGAGTGCCATGGTCACAAAGCACATGGTCCTGACTTCGTTACCTCCATGATGTATGAGCAGTGTATTATGAAACAGGGACTGTCTCATAGGCATAGTAATGTTGAAATGTAGTCCTAGTTCAACTACGTAAGGTAAATTTTTAAATTAATTAAATTTTCTTTAATTCATTGTTCTTGTTAGCATGGAGTTATCCATTTTTATAAAGGATCCTTGATTTAACCTTTGCAATGATGGCCTATAACAATTTGGGACCCTTCCCCCAGGCATAGTTTGGAAAATGGCACTTTCTGGGAACATTCATGTTTTACATTTTAAAGAATGGCTGTAACCATTCTTTAAAAGTTTTTGAAAGTAAGTATTGGCAATCTTTTTCCATTGTAACCTAGAAAATTTCTCATGCTCTGAGTGGCTTTACCTGAAAATTTCCTGAGGGCTCTAAGAAAATTACCACCCTTGGAGAGCTAACAATCTGATCAAAAGGATAAAATTCTTACTTTCCTTTTGTTGCACTTTGGTTCTCTCATACTGAGTGTTTTCATATAAAACCTACTTCTTCCCATACCTGGGTAGAAGGTTAAATCAAAAGAGCAATAAATAGCACCTGGATGTTTGCCACTGGCTGGAGTTGGACTGGGGAAATGCAGGCAGGCTCATGTGCGTAATGTGTCTAGCTCCATCCCTTCCTTCACCTTCCTCTACCTTGGGTCTTTCCTTCCTTACCCTGTCTGGTCTAGACACAGCTAGACCTTCCGGGAACTTGGGCACCTGCTCCCATGCTAGGTCAGACAGAAGTTATGTGCTGGGCAATTTATGAACAGATAAAGTGAAGAATGGCTAACTAGCATCTATGTGGAGTTGCGAAGGAACTTAAGATCTTAAAACAGAAAAAGTTTCATCAACTTCCTGGTCCTTAAACTATAAACCTGAAATGAAAAGAAAAGCGTTATCATGAGGCAATGTCTACCATTAGTTACTCTGCCATTCACTTTATGTTTTCTCTTCAAAAGTCTTTCTTCCCTCTCACTAACAAGATAGTTCATGAGCATTCACAAATGCTACAGACTAGAAAGTTGTTTTCCACTCACTTACAGCATTTTCTTCTTTTGTTTTCTCTTTATTAGTTCCCAAATGCTAAAATAAAAATACTGGAGGAGCTGGGCACAAGAAAAAAGAAACTGGACAAATAAATATTAACCCTATCAGAGCATTTGAATAACTATGAAAGTTGCACTACATAATTATTTGAATAGTTTACTATTGGCTCTGTAGTAACTGTATTTATTTATTTTTTAATGCAAATGTGCATTTCTATCCCAGGCCTATTTTCCCCTTAATGTCCTAATTAATTGTAGTGCGTGGGAGAGAAATGATACTTTAAAATATATTGTCCAGATAGGGGAAAGGAGAAATGGAGGAAAGGAAAAGATTATATGTATGTAGGTTGACACATATAACTGTATGTGTGTATATATGTGCAAGATAACTATGCTACTAATCTCTTTTCATCAAAAAGAACAATTTGTGCCAGGGATTTAGCTCAGCGGCCTAAGCACCTGCCTGGCAAGTGCAAAGTCATGAGTTCGTTCAATCCCTGGTACCACAAAAAAAAAAAAAAATTGTGCTGTCATTGTTTGATTGTTTGATCATTTTTTATGCCTACATCTTGTAACCTGAACAACTACTTCTAAGATAACAATATGGAATGTATTAACCAGTGTTGATTTCTTACTGTTGTTTTTTTAAATTCTGTATTATTTCTATCCTTTTTTCTGTTTTGCTTTCTAAAATAAAATAAAATGAAATATATTGTCCACATTCACCAAAATTTATTCCATTTACTTGGATTCCAATCTTCCCTTTGTTCCAGGTGTCAATAAAACATTTCCAGATCATCCAATCTACAGGATTTGGTGATCACTGGAAGGCTCAGGAGTGAACATTTGACTGTTTAACTGTGAGTAGAATTTGATGTTTTTCTTTGATCTCTGCTCTTAGCAATTACACAGCTCCTCTTGCCTGGTTTTCTAAATTCTTGCACCTAAAGTTTCATGGTGAGAAACAGTCTTCCTGCTCTGCCCCTCCTAGTTTATTTACCAGTTAATCAGTTAGAATCTATCAAGTTTTGGAGGAATTGTTTTCCTGTATGATAATCTGACTTTCTGCTTTATTTTTTGTTTTTTTTTCTCCATATATGAAATATCTTAAAATAATCCTTCATCAGTAATGAAGTCTTCACTTCCTCTAAATAGTGCTGGTGACTTGAGGAATAAAGAGATGATGATGTGCTCTCTAGGGTAAATAAACTTATCTTTGTGCAGATACCACTGATTTCAGGAGCAATAAGCATCCCTTTCAACCAATCCCCCTCACCTAGGAGGAGACCATGCACCGGCAGAAAGGTCACCTGCAAAGCAGAAAGGGCCATTCTGAAGGCAGAGGATTAAGAAACCACAGGAAGCTTCACTTGCTCACAATTTTCTTGAAGTTGGCCCCTGTAGGGAAAAAAGATTTTCAGGAGTTTAGCACCATTCTCAGGCAATTATTGTTTCTGGATTGTATCAGTTGTTCTCTACACTAGTTTACTTAGGCTGCAACAGAAAAATTCCACAGACTGAGTTTAAAAACAAGTTCTTTTCTCTTAGTTCTGAGGCTGGGAGGCTGGGATCAAGGTGTTGGCAGACTCGGTTTCTCGTGAGACATCTCTCACAAAATGGCTGACCCCTCAGAGTCATCTTTCTGTGGAGACCCTGTCTGGTGTCTGTGTCTGAGTTTCCTCTTGTTGTAAGGACTCTAGTCATATTGGATTAGGCCCACCCTGACTACCTTGTTTTAACTTAATTGCCTGTTTAAAGATCTTCACTCAAATGTGGTTTCATTCTGAGGTACCAGAGGTTACGACTTCGGCATGTGAATCTGAGGAAACCATTGCAGTCTGTGACACCATCATCATTTTTAAATACCTTGATTTTTATTTTATTGCATGTGAACCTCCTTCTGATTCTTCTCTCCCAAACTCCTGCAGCATTTGGATTTTCTACAGTGCAGTGCAGTCCTTCATGTAGAGCTCACATGTCCCTTAGACAGTGTATCATTTTTTAAACTGGAACATGTGACTTTTACATCTCCCGCAACATTAGAGTAGGTTTGTACACAATAGTTATTTAATAAATACTTTTAATGACTGAGTAAAAGGTTACATAATGAGATACACCTTCAGAACCTACAATTTATTTGCTCAAAGTTGGCTCCAAACAATTATTAAAGGTGCTTTTTCCTGACTTGCTGAGCCCCATTCCAAACAGAAATAAGTCAAGAGTGGAGAAAGAGGTAAAAAGAAAACTCTGATTTGCTGATAGCATACGTATTTCCTTATTTATCAAAGGGGTAGAACGTCCCCCAGAGAACACTATTTTGGGAGCCAGAGAGAAGGATGCTGAGTTTAGACTGTGACTTCCTGAGTTTGAGGGGCTATGGGATGTGCAGAGGTATGTATATAGAAAACGAGGGATGTGAACATCCACTAAAATTCACAACCCTCATCTACAGAAGGAAGTGAAAACTGTCAGGAAAGGAGCAGGGGTTTAAAAATGCCTTTACTTTGTTCTTTCTTTTCTTTCTCATTCCTTTAGTTTTCCTTCTTTAGCAGAAATGTGATTTTTTTTTTTAAAGACTGACTGATATTAGTGGGAAAAGCTGTCAGAGGTCTGGAGGCCTCTTTCTTCTTTCTGCCTTTTCTCACCCATGTTTCAGATGAATTTTGAGACATCAACTTTCTTCAAGTATCCACTCCCATACTTTCCTCTTTGTGTTTTTGGAGGAACCAGGAAAAAGATGTCCATTATCTTGAAGCTGTTCAGAATGTTACTGAGACCTGAATCAGGAATTTTATGCAAGTTGTTATTTATGTAAAATGAAAAATTTTGAAGGTGAGAGGAAAGAGCTCTGCCGTCATGAATGGCCTCAGTGGGGCGTTCCAGCGAATCATGGCCAGTGGCCAGCAGAGGTGCCTCCCGACTGCGTTTCATTAATTTCCTTCAGCTACAGGACTTGGAGAGAAAGATCATTTTCCTATGAGCACGTAAAAGACGTGCTTTGAGTTGTAAGCACCTAGCAGTCTTTGCCCTTGTTTTAGAAGAGCATTAATGGGAGATTTTATAATTACTGTGGGCCAATATTTTTGGAATCAGCTGAAACATCATATGAAATGGAAAGAAGAGTTTAGAGTGCTCTCTCTCTCTCTCTCTCCCTCTTTCTCTCTCTCTCTCTCTCATCCTCCCAGAACACACTTGACGAAGTACTCGGTTTCATGTTTTGTTCAATTGTGCAAATGTGCCCAGATTTGTTAGAGCCACAGAGTAGCATCTCATGGGGTCTTTTTGGGGGGAGGGGTGGTGGTACTGAGGATTAGACCCAGGCCTTCTCACTGGGCTGCATCCACTTTGTTTTGTTTTGCAGTATTTTTAATTTTGAGACGAGTTCTTGCTAAGTCATTGAATTGTCCGTGCTGGGTTTGAACTTGCTATCCTCCTGCTTCAGCCTCTCAGAGTGCTGGAATTACAGGCATGCACCACCATGCCTGGCTTGGAGAGATCTCCTCCAACCCTTTATTGAAGAAGTCTTTCTTAAACTAAGATACTTTCCTATGGAGTTCTGGTAGTAGTTATAGAACAAGGCTCAGATAGGAGAGGTCTGGGGCCTACTCTTTGACCAGGATTCTCCCCTCAAAGAAGCAGCTCCCAGTTATTGTCATGAGATACAACCGGGAAGGAACATGGTGAGTCTGGACACAGCCCAAGTTCAGTTGGAGGTTGAGGGAGAAGGGCAAACACAGGTTTCCAACATCTTCTCAGCATCCCAGAAACCTTTATGATAAAGTGGGTAAGAGCGTTCCAACTCTCCACATGCAGGCTGGTGAGCCTGGCTCAGTGGTGGCATTTCCCTGGCCAGGGTTGTGCAGCTTGAGGAACGCCGCGCGAGTTCACATCCCTGCTCAACGTGGCTATTGACAGAGGTTGCACCCGGAGAAGACCAGCCAAGAGGGGGGCACAGATGACAGGGAGAAAGACAGACCATAGTATCAGGAGCCCTTACTTAGAACTCCTTTCCAGCCCTTTGTTTTCATAACTACAAATGTGTATACAGTGAAAATAAAGGAACAATTTAGCTTTGAACCTGAGTTATCAAAAGTCTTACCTGAATACCTTCCTTAAGGAGTTAGACATCATATTCCGGTGATACGTGCATGCTTACATATCACATGATTTCTCTCATTTGAGAAACCCAAAATATAAATAGAGAGCAAATAAAAGATAGATAATAGGTAGATATATCTTTTGCAAATGGGGAGGAGACCAAGAGACGGAAAGAGGAGAGAGGAAGGGCATAAAAGAGAACTGAGTTGTGGTATGTACATGTATCAACCCCCCACAAGAAATGTGATCATTATGTCCTGCAAACATGGACAAAGAGAAAAAAATGGCCTTACCTGAAGTTCCAATTATGATACAGTTTGTACAGTTGAAGGACAAAGACTCAGCTTCTTCCAAAGTCCACATTGGGATGTTCACCAAAATTAAGTTATGAGCCTCTTGCGTGACTCGGTGAAACAATACTCCAGTCAGATTCAAGCAGAACAAACACTCAATCTTGGGTGAAAATCTGAGACATTTTCCTTCCTACCATTCTCTGTATCCCAGTTCCAACAATGCCAAATTAATCTCAAATTTGTTAAAATCAAGTTTTCCTAGAGGAAAAGGCAGAGCTACAATCCCCAAAACAGATATTTTAGGCTAAACTTATTACTTGAGTTTTTCACCCCTCCCTTTTACTAATTCAAAACAAAATGTCCATCATTCACTCTAACACCAGCCTTTAAGAGCTGGAGACAAATGGAGTCTGAATATTCACGCCAATGTGGTACAAATGAGCTGTGATTTCAGGATGCTGGCTGTTTTCCTGACAGGGGAAAAGAGTGGTTTAATATCTTTGGCTCAAAACACTTTCTTAAAGAGAGATGAAGAAGGCCAACATTAATATTGAGTCCTGTTATTTAATAACTAAAAATGATATATTGTGCAATGGGGCATCCTGCGTTTGGGGGAAAGTGTGTTTATCAAACCCAGAAAATGCAAAGGGTAGTGAATATAAACACATGTTGGTCTTAAGAAAAGAGCTCCTCTCAGAGCATTTTCCTCAAGTTCTTCAAAGAATTCTTTTGAATCTGATTTTATCACACGTTTACAAAATGTATCCATGTGGATGGTCTCGAAGTTATGATGGTTCCATTTAGGATTTTTCAACTCTACAATGGTTCAAAAACCACACACATTCAGTATAAACCATACCTTGAGTTTTGCTTTGGATCTCTTCCCAGGCCAGCAGTATGTATCATCCAGTATTCTCTGGCGATTCTGGTTAGCAGAGCTCCCCACTGTCCCCACCTTCATGAGAGCAAACAGATGATGTGCTACAGTATGTGGTGTTGCTAAGCTGAGATGTTCCATGGGGAAACTATCAGTAATGCGTTTGAGATTTACGATGAATTTGTTAGGGTGTAACTCCAGTGTAAGTCAAGAAGCATCTATAGAAAGACATTTGTGATAATGAAAGACTCTGTGGACCTGTCTAATTGCCTTCACCAAATTACTGGCCAGTGGTTTATAAATTAAAGACATGATCGTGGCTGAGGCAAAAGGATCACAAGTTTGAGCCAAGTCTGGGCAACTTAGTGAGACCCTATCTCAAACTTAAAAAAAAAAAATCAAAAAGAGGAGGTATGAGACTGTAGCTTAGTATGAAGACTGTGGGTTCAGTCCCAGTTCTGGTACAAAAAGGATCCAGTTGTAAGTTGGGGTTGATGAGGGAGGCTTGTGCCCACAGCAGCAGCACCCCCTTCACACAGGCATATTCAGTGACTGACTCAGTCGACAGACACAACTTGAACTGGACATTCTCCACCCCAGGCGCTATTGTGGGTCTGGACTTCAGCTGTGCTAGTCTCCTTTCCTATAAAATAAACTTTTTAATTCCACGTGATAGAGAATTGGGTGGATCCGATAATGTGTTCATTGATATAATTGGTGTGTCCGATTCTTGTTTTACATTAGTCTCATCTTGGCAAAGGGTCATGATGTTTTAAATTTCTCTGCCCTCTTGTCCACCTATCATACTTAATTATGTAGCTTATAGGCAAAATGCTCTAGTGCACTGCCAATATCTGTAATTCTGCTTTTTTGCAAATTGTTTCAAAAAATGATGCCTTATTGCCCTCCGATGTTGTTTTCTAAATTCTGATTTTTATGTAGCACTTTAAGAAGAAGAAGAAGAATGTAACTATGTAGTTGCATAGTTGAAAGTAGTTGAAATTAAAGCAAAATAAGGCTGCTGTGACATTTTTATAGAATACTCATAAGAATAAAAGATGAGAAGCTGGGAAGCCAACAGGACTCCAACCACACGGCCTCTCTTGAGACAGGGCCACAACTCCCGGCCTTACTGTTTACTTTAATATTGTCTTCTGTTTCTTAAGGGAGGCCTCTCAAATAAGCTTTGAATCCCACAAAACCTGGATTTGCCCTGAAATTAACACAGATAAACTTAGATGATTTAGCTTCATGCCTAAAGCTAATTACGTGGACAAAGCAAAGCGAAGGTCAAAGTGTGAATTGTGGTCATTTATTATTTAAGAGTTAGAATGAATTTAGTTTGTTTTCTAAAGTAAGCCCCTACTTAAGTGAAACAATAAATCAGTTTGCTAAAGCACAAATGAACATAAGCAGGAGATTCGTGTTTACCTCATTAATAAGCATCAAGTAGGAACATACCCTAACTGGGTTAGCTAAACCCACCTGACAGGAAATGGCCCTTTTCATGTAGTCATTTCATCATCCAGGTCTTTGTGACAGCCTACTTTGTGTCATTCATTTATGGGTCTTGCGAGATGTAGCAGAGAATAGTGATTAAAAGCACATATCCTGGGACCAGCTTTCTTGGATGTAACCACAGGTCTACTACCCTCTTTCCCAAAAATAAGACCTATCTGGGAAATAATCAGCCTTGACAACTACAGATGAAAAATGTCAGCCCCATTGGCCTATCCCTGCCTCACCCGCCATCCCTGTTCTCTTGCTCAGTGGCTACTCTGAGAGGCCCACGCTACCCTCCAATGTGCTTCCCTTGCACAGCATGAATTTTTAAAGATTTAAATTTGAATGCTCTTAGAGATGCATGCATGCTCCATTTCCCCAAAGGCCACCACTCCCAAAATATTTACCTCTCTAATCCTCAAAGCATTTGAGTGTGTCCTACCTGGTATAAATGAGGGATCACATAGCACACAAACACGCCCATTGTGTAGTGAGTACCACTTTCACAACCCTGGGAGTAGGGGCCAATGTGAAGGTACTTCAAACAGCATTTGTCATTCTTGGCTTCTCACTAACCCTGGATTGGAGTCTCTGGTCTGTGTCACTGTCATCCATTCCAATAACACATGTAGAAGGTACCATCTGGAAATTTTGCCAATCATGCCATAAAGAAGAGATCTCTGAATGTCTCTCAGAAGAGATGAGACTCTTTGGTTCTCCACTCACTGGCCAAAACCAGTCCCTTGGCTCCAGCTGACCACAAAGGTCCAGTGATTACATGTCTGTAATGTGGCCAAGGGGGAAAGCAGGAACATGGGGTGAGGAGAAATCATGATGATTCTAAAGCTTCTCAATAAGTTAAAGTCATTATACACACTCAGCAAAATCCACAGTAGTGTGATATGGTATCAAAGATCTAAATTCAAATCCTGAGCAGCTTCAGACTTCGTGAAGAGAAAGAAGAGTTAAAAAAAA
>RJWT010005883.1:0-30156 GCA_004365215.1 Cuniculus paca | reverse complement strand
CTGCCCTCCCCCACCTTCTTACTTTCCTGTCCCATGAACTCGTCTCCCTTCATCATCTGAATACTTAACTTTTACAAAGTCTTATTTTCACTAGAGCTTTTCCTCTTAGACACACATTTCTAGGAGAACCAGCTTTCCTTCAAATGTAGCCCTCTGACCGAGTGGTCTCCTCTCCTACTTTTGTACTAGAACCATCCTTTCATGTCAACAAGGACCTTTCTCTTCATTGTCCAAGGATCCACTTCTCATTGTCTCCACCACCTTTGGCATAGTTCCTCTAGCACATCCTAAATGGTTAGCAAGCCATTTCACATGTTATGTTGAATAGATAATTGAAGAAACTTCATCTCTCCTCTTTGGTCTCCGTGACATTGTACCATCTTTTTTCCACTTATCATCTCTGACTACTTCTTCTCAGTCTTTTTTCTGCCTGTGTCTTAAAGTCTGAGCTTCTTCTTCTTGGCAAAAATGAAAAATCAGGCACTCTGAAATGAATACTTACTGTGTGCCAAATGCTTCCCTTTAAAAGGGACTTTAGCCATGTTAATGTTTCTCTAATCTTTACAACCACCATCTGAGGTATTTTTTAAAGTCTTATTGTAGAGGTGAAAGTTAATCATGAGAGAATTTAAGAATGTGCCCACACCTAACTATTAGTAAAGAAAGAGAAAGAATTTGAATTCCATTCCAATACATGTGCTTTTTCCACTGGATTAACACAGAACTCAGAGCAGACTTACCTTTATGTTTTCTACAGTGTCCAGCCTAGTGCTTGCGTATTTTAAGTCTGTATATTTGAGGAGTAAATCCTTTATGTAATCTGTTCCTATGGTTTCAGTTTTTGTTTCATTTTTTCCCCTTAAAATATATGGACATAAAATTTTAAAAAGATAAGATGTACTTGTTGATTAAAAAAAATCTACAATAAAAACCTGTTATAAAATTAAAAAAATGAAAATTCTCTCCCTCCCTTTCCCACCACTCCCATTCTCAAGGGGTGGTGACAGTAATCATTTTTACACCGATGATGTCCAAGTTTTCAATTTCAGTTCGTAGGTCCCTATTGAGTTTCACAATCCAGTTTCTAGCTGTTGAGCCCAGATGCTGATTTATAGCTTTTTGTATTTGTCCATATGATTGTCTATATTCAGATATTTGAGCCATTTGAAATTCTTTTGGAGAGTGACAGATGTGAAATCAGTCAGTTAGTCAATCAACTAATTAATCTTTCATCCCACTCATTGTGTTTACATGCCTGTCCTGCTAGTCCCTCACACTTTCATTCTTGAAAATTAAGCTCCCTTTTGTTCTTTTCTCTTTCAACTCCATTTCCTGTGCCTTATCTCAGTTGTAATAATATCTTCCCTTTCAACTTTGTCTCAACTCTCTTCTGTATATCCCCAGCTGCAAATCAGATGGCAAGTCCTTTCAGTTGTGGAAGGTCACCACAGTGTGTTCACACTGCTGCTGTTGGAGTTCAGCCCATGTCCCTCCCTTCTGGCTTGGAGTTACCCTGGCCTCTCTCTGAATGCCGCTGTGCGGAGACTTAATTCCTCAAACCTAAATGTTATTGTGGTCTTTTACTACCTGGCTACAAGCACACTTTATCCTGTTATAATTTAAGCTCTGGCCACCTGTTTCTGTACCTCACCCTCATTTCTTATCCTTCCACTTGTATTGTACTGTACTCTGCTTGGAATGCTCTCAGCATTCAAGGCACAATACAGTGTTCTCGAAAGCTCCTCTTGAGATACCTGCAATGCTCCAGTCCGGGCGCTCTTCCCATCCCCTGCGCTCTCATTTTGCTATTTGTTCTGAGTACTGTATTAGCATTTGGTCCATTTTGCCTTCTTTTAGGATCGTACTTTAGATCTACTGCCTCAAATTAGATTGCAGATTTTTTGGAAAAGACTGTATTGGAGGTATTTTTATGCCATTAAATTGGTGCATAGTAAGTTCTGAGGCAGATAATGTTCATCCAAAAAAGTTTCCTGAAACTTTGATTTGAGAACCTTAAAATTGATTCAGTCTGTACTTTTCATATTTAGCTAATGCTGTTAACAAGCTTATCCCTGAAAACCTCAGTAATCTGTCCAGTGGAAGTCCATGCTTGGTGGTCTGAATAGTTCATGCCAATTAGCAGTCAGCCAGAGATCTTTGTGTATCTCTAACATTATCTACTTAAGAGGCTCTGGGATTATATTAAAATTTAGCTTCTAAACAATAGTCTACTGCATAGGAATTCTAAATGCCACAAGGTATTGTGGCATTTCTGTGTCAGTATTGAATATTTCTTAAGAATTTCAGTTCTTATTTACTATTCTCTCTTTATTTATTTATTTATTTATTTATTTATTTATTTATTTAGCGGCACTGGGGATTGAACTCATGACCTTGCGCTTGCCGGGCAGGCGCTTAGACCACTGAGCTAGATCCCCAGCCCACTATTCTCTCTTTAAATAAATCTTAATATAATTATCTCCTCTATGGTCTTTTAAACGAAGACATGTGAGCACAAAGTTTTAAAATGAGTTAAATTTTAATAAAAAGTTTTTTAAAATAGTGCAAGGATGATTTACTGTTTTCATGAAAAGAGAATGAAGGAGGAAAGAGGAAGGAGACCCTAAAGCAGTCAGTGTCACTTGATAGCACGATAATTTTTAAGGCCCCATTGACTCTCAAATGACTTGTCTTCTCTCTTGAATTATGCTCAGACCAAGGCTTGAGATAAAGGAATGGAGAAAGGTCTTCTCATCACTCACTAGTGCCCTCCAGTTTTGGCCCATAATGACTGGGTGGGTGAACAGTTTTCTACTGCCCCGCCTCTTTGGGAAAATGATAGAGGAGTGCAGTGGGTGGAATGGAAGAGAAGGCATATATACCCTTGCTCTTCTCTCACCCCATTCCCTACCTTCTAACAGTACACGCACTTGGAAACCAAGTATGTAAGGTGATGATTTCATGTGCTGGTAGAACAAGCAGAGTTGTGATTTATTGCTTACCGGCAAGGTCAGTGTTAAATTGAGATGAGAAGCTTCTAAAGCACCCTGAGAACATTTGTGAAACAAGCACCATAGTATCAAATTGGCCTCTCATATGTTTGTATTTTGGTTGTGTTTTGTTGCTGAACTGAATATCAGTTTGAGGATCTCTTTTTGAAGCAACATGCCACTTTGTTGTCACATTTTATTATTAAGTATTTTAGGTGAAAATCATTGGTATCTTTTTTTGAATAAAATTCCAAGGGACTGGCTTAATTGTGTGTCTCTGTGAGTTTAAGTTTTTGTTTAAAGGATAGCTCAAGTAACTGAATTGTACCCCCAGAAATGTGAGAATCTTTGAGATTCTAGGGAACGATATTTTATTGTTCTTTCAGGATTGATCTTTCACTTTTTCTTGCCTCATTTTTCTTCCCATCCTCTAACATGTAAAAATTGCTTTTGAGGAGCTGGGGATTTAGCTCAGCAGCACAAGTACTTTCCTGGCATATGTGAGGTCTTGAGTTTGATCCCCAATACAAAAAAAAAAGAAAAAAAATTGCTTTTGGAATTTATTTTGTGTATATTTATTTGATGCAGGAGGAGTATGATTAAGTTGCTTAAATTTCTCTTGCCTTCTTATTCAGAATTTTTCCAGATTTCCGTGTGTATGTGTGTGTGTGTGTGTGTATGTTGTGTGGTGTGTATGCTTGTGTGTATTTCTGGCCAAAAATTACTTCTCTAGGCCTTTGTGACTTTCTTGGGTCCTGCTGTAAGTTTATCGGAAATTTTACTTATGCCTATAAAATGTGGTTTATCTCTAGTTCTTTGTGTGAAGTTTGCGCTTAAGAATAGTGGGATTGTTTTGGGTATGTATTTTCTCTTTGAACCAGCTGGATTCACGTTAATTGTTGTTTGAAGAGTGTGTGTAAGTGTGTGTGCTTGTGTGAGAGAATGTGTGTGTATATATATATATATATATATATATATATATATATATAGCTTCTAGAGTGGTTTTTCAATTATAAAATTTGGAAGAAAGGAAGAAAATTCCTTAAGTAAGAGGACAAAGGAATGCTTACTTAACTGGACTAAAATGGAAGTTTGTGTTTTATTTAAAAGACAGATCAACAAATCTCTCCTCAACTATGTTGCATCAAGGTAAATTTTCCCTTCATTCTGGGCCTTGGACACAGTTTGCCTGGATGTCTTCCCAGGAAAGCCCCTGTGTAAAACCCCATTAAAACAAGAAATCAAAAAATCATTTCATTTCCATAATGCTTGTCTCTTGATCTCTGAAATATACCACAACTCTTGAGGTACATATTTCTAGACTTAATGTTACTGAACAAGAGAATTGAAAGTGAACGCAAAACTCTCAAATATGCTGAAACTGTGATACAGATTGAAGTTAAAAAGTGAACATTCTTTTCTTCTGTAAGGTAAAGCAGTTTGGGAAAGAAACTAGACTTTCAACAGGAAGGAAACGTCAGATTAGGGGTGTAAGGTTTGCTTTTTATTGTTCTAAATTCTGGAATTTTATTCAGAATTGAAGGAGGAGGAAAGACATGTACACTGCTTTCAATCTTAGGATTTATCTGAGGTTCAGAACTAGAGGCAGCAGTGTGGATCTCACCAAGGCAAATGGGGTGTTTCAGACTGACTGCGCAGAGTGGTCACCATTAGTTCCTGAAACCAAGCAAAGAATAAATAATACGTTATATAATATGCATTATCTGCAATTTCTTGCTGGAGAAGGGTGTTGCTAATTTCAGAAAGAGATTAAAGGGATGTGGTCTTTACTCTCACCAGCAAGCAGACTTGTGAACTGGCATGCCATGCCTGAGTCTCCCTTTTTGAAGGTCTCTTTAGTACCACACAACATGCGATAGGCACAAAGGTGCTGTGTTACATTTAAAAATCGAGTAAGAAGAATATTTCTAACCTCAGACCAAGGATATCCGAGCCCCACGCCAGTGTTTTTCAGGTTAATGCAGAAATATCAGTGAGGACAGCTTTGGGGAGAAAGCAGTTGAATAAAGCACAGTAACGGATTCCCTTGAGATAAACCATTGATTCAGAAAACTAGCTCTCTCCTTCACAATCTTTGTTTCCGTATCTTTCAGCAAAAGCAAACAAATGAAAGTGAGGCGAGAGGGTAGAGATACTGTTGTTTATACACACACACACACACACACACACACACACACACACAGACTGGGCTAATTTTCTAAAAAATGTTTTTCCCCTTTTTAGTGTGTTGTACTGTGGATTGAACCCAGGACCTTCGCACTGAGGTACATCCCCAGCACTTTTTATTTTTCATTTTGAGGCAGGGTCTTGCTAAGTTTCCCAGGCTGGGCTTGGGCTTGTGATCCCTCCTGCCTCAGCCTCCTGACTAGCTGGGATTATAAGTATGTACCACTGCACTGAATGCTAAGCCAATTTTGACCTTGATGGTAAATTACATATCTTCCAACCAAATCTCTGCATATGGTAAGCGGTTACTTTCTTTAGTACTATAGAATCTACCAGACATAAATAACTAAGCATTATAATTATGCGGCAATTGTTACACAGTTGAAATAGTTATGTGGCTGTTAGTACCCCATAAAATAAAGTGATAGTGTTTTTTGGCTTTATGGTAGGCATTTCTTCTTTCTATACTTTTAAAATTGTCAGTAATTTTGGTATGTTCTGACTTTCAGTCACCACTAAGAAAGGCATTTATATTTTCCAAGATACCCATATTTACTTAATAAAGGAATGAGTCCTATATATAAAAGAACAAATTTTGTCCTTTTTAGTTTAGTTCTTGATTTTACTACCTAGTCATCCATAGCTTTTAAAGAACTGTTTGTATGGGATATGAATTTTTTTGACCTCAGGGTTTCTAATGTGATTTTTTGGAAATTCTTAAAAATGACATTATCATTGTTTTTGTTTTTCTTTTCTTTTTTTAAATTCCTCTTATAAAAAAAATTGTAGCCATTGTCCCTTCTCATAAGTAACCAGTATTATATAGACTTTATGGGTGTAAGAACAATATCCACAGTTACAAGAAGTCCTTAAATAACTTGTATTCAATTAATATGTAGTTTACTTAATTAGTTCCCTGTTTCTTTTGGGGTTGTCTTGATTTCTGTTTCCAGTTTTTTAAACAGGGAATGTTTTATGCCTTTCCTAGTTCACCTCATGCTGTCCATGATACACCTCACCGTCCCTACCAAAGGGGAACATTGAATTTGAGATTTGATGCACTTTACTTTTTTTTTCTGCCACTCTGATCCTGTATATATGGCTGCTTTGCAAAACAGTTTTGTGCAAGCAGACATGACTTAACTCCATTCCCTACATAGAGAACTATTCAACTTTACTTTTATGTGTTTTGAATACTGCCTCATGTGAGACTGTGACAGCAATAAAGTATGCATGGCCAACCTTATTTTAATAGCGAGAGAGAGCTGCTTTTAATTAATAAGTGGATCTCTTTATGTCTGGGGTTTTCGGTTTATTTTGTGGTTCTTTAGAGTTCTTCAATTATGTGGCCTAAAAAGACTATGTTAGTGGGGACTTAAATCCTTTTAAAAATCCGGCATGTACATGTTTTCTGTCTGTAATCTCTGCTTTTACATTATTGGCTTAAACACACACACACACACACACACACCAAAAAAAAAAGAAAAAGCCCCAAAACTCAGCAATAGCACTTTCTCTCTAAAACACTAAAATTTATACTCTAAAATTACAGTATATATCTCTTAAGTCATTAATGGAATGCAGCCTCCATGGACTCTGACAGAAGACTAGTCATCATTCAGTTGGTCTGTCACACTGGCCTATCTTGCTTTAAAGAATCTTCATGTTGTATTATTTTTCCACTTGACTTCTACTTTTAAGCTACTTAAAATAATCAATCAAACGTGTATTAAAGTACTGCTCAGTATCTTCTTGAGCATTATAAATGGTGTGCAAAGACTCCATTGATTGATGTAGTCTTGGCTGATTTGATGTGCATAGATTTCGATTTACTTCTGTCAAGTCTAGGATATCATTGATACCATGGCTTTCCTATCACAATCCCTTCTCAAGAAGTTTGTGGGCCACAACAAAAATCCAGAGTCTGACTTGGGCCTGCTTTGACCTCCAATAAAATGAATCCTGGGTAATAATGTGAATGCTGTGATGACTGACATAAAAATGAGTTTATCTATGCTTGCTTATGTAGGTTTGTTATCTCCTTTTCATAGAAGATAGTGATGTGGGAGGAATATGGCATTTTTTGACACTGAAAAGAATTGTCAGAGAATGAACATTCCATAAATATGGAATACAGCTGACTTCTTCATTAAATATTAGGAAATATGGACACCGTGGGTCTCTATGTTTTAATATTTCAAAAACTAAAACAGAATCACACTTTAGAAGCATTACATGAAATGAGAAGATGTCTCTTTAGTAGTTATGGGTGTGGGTGATTTGAATTTTCTGATTTTTTTCTTCCTGATTCCTTGTGTAATGTCTGCAAGCTCCCTTTGGTCAGATACAAATAAATGGGAGGTTGCTCTTAGAAACACTCCCGAAGCACTGCTAAGAAGTTGTCAGTAGATGGCAGTACTGTTCCACTGCAGCGTTTTTGAAATCACTACTGCTTAACCTTTCATTCCCAGTCCAATTTTGAAAATGCCTGATTAGCTACATTAAGCAATGTTTGGGTAATTTTTTTCTTTTAAATTTACAGAAATAATCTGAAAGAAAGCCATTATTGGTAGATAACATAATTATCATTTGTAATGTAGTCAGTCCAATATGGATTGATACAATGTTTTAATTTGTAAAAGTCTATATAAATATGTAAAATGGTTAACAAGAATGATAATGATACCCTGCTATTTTGTGTTACTATTTTTTCCCTTAATTGTCTTTAGGGTAAAACCAGATCATTATGGTGGACCATGCAAATGGAAAATGTAATTCTACATTGGTATTTGATAACGAACAGTTAGTTAGTAATACTGCAGTTTTATTTAAATTGAAGTTCAGGTGTTAAGCTATGCTTGGGAAAGGGTGCGTTACTTTCTTATATCAGGTTTTTTCGTATCTTTTAAAAAATGTACAATACTGGAAAAAAAGGCTGGTCTTCGGTTTTTTCTTTGCAATCCAGATTATGCTGCAATAATTAACTCTAGTCTAGGTTGAATATAAAGTAACAGTCTACTTAAAATGGAAGCTTGTGCAGTTGATTGGCAGTTGGTATATTTCTGGATATTTTCTTATTTTAAGCTATCTTTAGGGAAGATTTCTTATAGGATGTGAAGACCAAATTGGTGTTTTTTTCTTTTTTTAACGAAGCAAAAGCATTGTGTTACCAATATTCCATTTGAGATATTTTGGTTCAAGAAATTCTTTGGCAAAGTCTTCTTTCCAACTGAATGGAATTTTAAGAAAATTATGTCTTAACTATTTATGTATTTCCATGTCTGTACTGAATTTAAATTGTAAAATTATCTAGAATTGTAAAATGACTGATTATATACTTAATCTGGCTTTTTATTTGAAACTTCAGAACATTTTAAAAGCAGAAATCTAATGATAATACCTATTTTTGTTTTGTATTGTCTCTAAACCCTTGAGCAGGTAGAATAGAAAGAGATAAAACATCTGGGTGCTGGTGAATAAGGCTGTCCTTGTTATAATTTTGTGCTTAGCTTGTATAGCTATAAGCTGTAGAAGTCTTAGCTACTATATAAATGTGAAATTTGCAGACCTGTGATAGTCAGAGTACCTATGTACAGCATGTAATTCCTAGCTAGTTTTGTTGTTATCTTGACCCCTGCAATGGCATGAAAAATGCATTTTAAAGATTCATTTAGTTTTTTGTATGTGTGCATACATGCACATACGTATATACATATACACATGATATAGAAGCAACTGTTTAACTGCTATAAAGTAAAATGTGCTGGTGGGAATTTGTGTGTTAGTTTATGTTGAATAAGTAAAAATCTGGGACATAATAGTATCTCCTAGCAGAGACATGAGTGTAGAAGCTACAGATTCCTAAGATATTTTTAATTATATTCTTCCACCAGATAATGATAGGCCACAATATAAACTGGCCAAAAAGCACATGCATTAAAATTACTTGTAGCAGCACACAGTAGAATGAAACACCCCGTTTAATAAGAACGTCCTGTCTCCCTAGGAAGTTTCTGTTGCAGAGTGGTGAGGATTAAATAGTGCCTCTTTAAGTCTGGAGTTGAAGTGATGCTGTTGAGTAATATATTGTAAAGAGCACCTTAAATTTTTGAGAAAGTCACATATTTATTGAAAAATTCCTGTACCAGCTAATTCATAATTCATTTATATCTTGTTAAATACTGGGGAGAAGTCAAGATTTCTCCTCTTTGATTTGCAGTGGAGATTTCTTAAGACGTATACCTCTAGGATGAGGGTGATCAAAAAATAAAGGCTTTGTTTTTATTTTATGTGCAGCCAGACTTGCTCTTATGTTTGTAATATTTAAAGGAGTTCAATAGGAGGCCCTTGAGTCTTTGATCTGTTGCCGCCGTGCAGTTTAATGAGAAAAGTTTTTCATATTGTGTGCAATATTGAAAAATTTGCCAGCTTAAACCAGTATAATATAGTGTTCGATTTACACCTTGGATCCCTTCTTTTATTTCTTGTCATGAATCCACTCTCCTCCTTCAGCTGAAACAGGTAATTACAAAGGTCCTCAGATCAATTTTTGTAAAGGGGCACCCTGACGGGTACCATGACTGAAGTGTGACATGAGCCTTTTCCAATACAATGGGTGGCCTAACATTCCTCTAGAAGCCCAAGCTCATTAAATATTCGGTTCCTTTTTTCCCCCTCCTCCCCCCTTTATGCATTTAGCTTGAGTCGCACTAAGTCTGGGGTTTCTTCACTGAAGACTTAGGAAAATTGCTTCGAGTTCTCAGATTGAATTTTTTATGTGTATGACTTCATGATAGCATTAGCATGTGCTTTGATCCATGTGTGAATGGCACTGGGTCGGCGCTTATTGCCATATCCAGATGGTGTTACAGGGAACAAACAGTTGTGTTTTAGGATTTCTCAATAGACTGTCTAGACTGGCCGTGCAGCAGACAGATACAGCCACCCATCAAATTAGCGTTTGTCAGATTTATGGTAATGGTTCACCAAAGCCTTCCTGTCATTGACATTAAGATTTACGCCTCCAAAGTTATTTTGTCTTCCACAGAATATAACTTGTGATTGCTCAGGTTTAAAAAAAAATAAAAATAAAAATTTTTAAAAAGTTGAAGACAGAAAAGTCTTCTTGAGTGTGAGCAGTTTCTGAATGAAAAGAAAAATATAAAAGGAATTAAACAGTGGCTGCAGCTTAGGAGCTGCATGGATTAGAGAAAGGTAGCCTTCCCAACCCTGGGCCCCCGCAAATGATAGGAAGGATGTTCTGTTGGGGTTGGTGTCTCCCATTTGCCCTTGTTGGAAAGAAAAACATGTATGTGGGTGACTGTGGCCATATTTTGCCCTTTCATGTTGTTACTCTGGAGTAATGTGATCTGCTGCCCCAACGCGGTGGGAATAACCTTTTGACAGGCAGTATGTCCATTCTTGGTAGAAATGTTTTCCCAAGTCTGGCCAGGCTGCCTTTGATCATACCTCCTTCCAATGTGGGGGTCACAGCTACTATGCTATGCAAGAGTCACAGGTTCCTGGGAGGAAAGTGAGAGGCATGAGGGTTTAAAATAAATAAATAAATATGACCCATACCCTCTGTAGTTCTCAGTCACTGATGGTGTGGAGCTAGAAGGGTGCAAATTCCCACATGGAGTGTTTGGGACATTTCGGGTTAAACTTACCATGGGCCTTTTTGCATACGCGGGTCAAGGGATGCATTTTGCACATTTTCATCCGAAGCAGTTTGAAGAGTGGGGTTGATCCCATCATGAACATGCTGAAGCATGCTTGAAAAATGTGTTTTCCTATTGGTGTAAATGACAAATGGTGAGGAGGCTGGGGTGTGGGGGGTTAATTAAAACGCTGAGACGGCCATGACAGACAATATATAGGGAAATGGGCTTTGCAGAGGTGAAAAGCTGCAGTGTTTTTCAAAGCAAGTTCTTTCATCTGTCTGAGAACTGGCATTTGGGGAAACCCCTGCTAACCCCTCTGGTATGTCAGGATTGAGAAGTGCTGCCTGTACTGTTGCAGGGTAGAATCCACACGGAATTCTTACTCCAAGCTTATCTCATCTACTCCTGTGGCAGTAGCTAAGTGAAGTGGTATCAGTTACTGAATAAAGCACTCTGTATGAAAGGTGCAGGGCTGGAGGCTTCCTGATAACCTGCAGTGACTCTTATATTACTCAGTAGAGGGTTGTCCTCCCTCCCTCCCCCTTTTCTCTTGCCATGCAGTTATCATTTGATAAACTGTTACTTGGTCACTTTTTAAAAAATCTCATGTATGTTCAAATTTAGTGAGGTTTGTTTTATCTGTTGTAACAAAACATGTAATTGGTGCTCAAGCTAAATCTCAACACATTATATACTCTGAAATAATAAACCATTTAGTGGATTTTTAAATTTGTCAGTTTTCAAGTCTTTTATGTAGAGTTAAATACCCTAAATTAATTTTTCTGTATTAATTTCTTTGAGTGGTAGAGTTTCACGTTTAATTTTTTAAAAATAAATTCTGACCAATTTATTGGAAAATTTGATTACCTCTGTAATAAAAAAATATTTTTTGCTAAACAGTTTTCCTCCAAAACTTTTCCCTCTTCCTGCCACTCTTCTTTCTGTTTTACTTAACCTTCTAGGAGTTACTGATTTTGATTCCCTTTGAAAAACATTTAAGGAACCTCAATGATCTTTACTGTTTTGATTAATTTCTAATGCATTGTTAAAGAGATGATCATTTGAGGGAGGTCTCAAAAGTACATCCAATTACTACCAGCTTATCTTTTGCCAGGCTTGTGTGGGGTTGTGGCAATGGAGGGAATCATGAGGGAGCGTCCTAAGTTAGTCCTCCAGCTCCAAACAGTTACCATTTTGAACTTGAGAACTATTTTAAGTTTGTCTTAAGAAACAGTATAAATTTTACAAGACATATTTATAGTGTTTTTAAAAAGTTAACTACCCTCCTTACACGTGTGTTTTGTTGTAAATTGGAAGGGTTGAATGGAATGCTAGTCTTTTAGCAATGTGTAAAAAGCTATTTGAGTAAAATCCTTTTTTCTTTAGTAAAACTTTACTCTCTCTGGGATTCCTCCACATTTGTGATTCAGGCTTTACTATTTTTAGAATGAAATTTTGACAGTATGCTTTATGCCATGTTTGCTTGATCAGATGACATATTTAAAGGAACCACAGGATGTTAGCGCTCCAAGGGGCCTTCGAGGGTGTCTAATTTAACCTCATTTTTCTAGCCAGAGAAACAGAGGCAGGAATAGGTTAAGAATTTTGGCTGAGGTCACAAAACTGGGCTGTCAGGACTGCCATTCAGGTGTCTCATTCACCCTTCTCACCATTAAGTCACAACTTTTAGACAACTAGTAATAGATACACACTTAATTGGTAGTTTTTTTTCCCCACAACTGAACATGCATTTAATCTTTCTCAATCTTCATTTGACTGAATTGTTGAAAATTAGGAAAGCACATTTCCTTTTCTTTAAGCAAATTATACCAGCAGAGAATATACAAAAATGTAAAATCCAATCTGTATAGCCTGATGGCCATTATATTCCTTCTTGCTAAAATAACCTTAGTTTCAAGACTTCAGTGTGTCCAGCACCAGGGAATCTGGAGCTGCTTATGTCTCTCGGCTGTGTCCCAACATCTCCAAGAGTAATATGTGCCTGTATCTCTTGGTTTTGACCAGTGATCTTGGGTTAGGAGACTGATTCTGCCTGAAGTGTTTTTGGGAAAGCTTACGTTTTTTCATTAAAAGGAAGTTCCTTTTGCTTTTGCTGTCTTGACCTTCTCCCCTTACCCTCCCTTTGTATTTTTCCCTCTTTAACATGTATGTAACATCTGGAGCAGCTCTTGATATGTACCCTTCATACAACCTTGAGGAAAAGACCAGCTTGTTTTAAAATGAGTCTTATTTATTTAAACCAGGGCTTGGCATTTTCATTAAATCAGTAGTAGGCAAATTATGACCCATGAGCCATTTGCCTCTTTGTGTAAATAAAGTATTATTGGAACATAGCCATGCCAATGTGTCATGCAGTAACCATGGCTGCCTTCATGCTAAGATAGAGTTGGGTGATTTCTCCAGAGACTAGTTGGCTCACAAATCTAAAATATTTACTCTCTGGTCCTTTATGTTTGGTAACACTTGTTTTAGAGCATCATAAAGTGAATTCTGTGTTACGTGCAGCCAAACAGATTCCTAATGGTATCAACCAATAACCCAGATTCCTAAATACATCTGTGACTTCGTATTTCTACTCAGATTGCTTTTAACTGTTAAGTAGGTCCATTTCAAATGAATGTATCTATCATCTTGTGCTTTGTTCATTCTTCATTTCCTTCTTGAACTTTTGGATTATATTTCTTCACTTTTTCTTTTTTTTTTTTTAAGTTAGAAAAGAATGCAAAAATGCTACATGAAACTAACTTGCTTCAGCTCTTTAATATTCCAGTCTGATAAATATTCCAAGGATTGCTTTCTGGAGTATTGGTAAGGAAAATCACCAGGGCTTTCAATCAGTAAATATTAAAATCCTGAGTGAGGTAACGGGTTTTCCAACTCCTTATATTGTGCTCCCTTTCTCTCCCTCCTTGCCCTACAAATTTGATGGTGACCTGTTGGGACCAGGAAAAGAGCTGCAAAAGCACCCACTCTGTTAACAGTGTTTAATACTTTGTGCATTCTACACCGATCACTAACCAGATACGGGAAAGTACACTGGAGATATTCTGATGCAGTAACAGCTATAATTATACAGTCTTATCTTTTAAACAATAAAGAAAATCCTACTTTAATTTTTGTCTGAATATATAACATTCCTTTATGTGTGATTATAAAGATTAAAAAAAAACTTGTTAAAAATATGGGTATTTTCATTTGGGTTCTTAGGAAGAGGCAGATTGTGTAAGGCATTGCGGAGGATCACGAGATTGGACTCTAAGAGAGTCTGAATTAATCATGAGCCATTTGCCAACTTAATTTTTCTGTGCCCACTTTTGAATCTGCAAGGGAAAGACATTGGACTATACGGTGTGTAAGATCTCTTCCAATTCTAAGATGTGTTTATTTGTGAAAATGGCCAGAAACTACTTGAGGATTAGTCAGTTCAAACAACAGTAACATCAACAACACAACAACAAAACATCTTTGGAAAATCAAGGTATTTTAGTACTTTCCTGCCCTTTTAATGTTTAAAGTCTCAGAGGGCTTGCCATATACTGTACTGATATTCTTCTTTGTTAGAGGAATTTTATGGAGAGGGAATTTTGTGGGTGAATTTGGCTTTTGTGATAACAATTTATAGTGCTGTATCTTGATAATCAAATACAATATATTTTATAATACATTATCATTTTGTTAAAATAACATATTGATTGCCTTTAAGCCATTATCTGTAATTATAGATTTCCAAGGAAATATTATAATTAATTGGAAACTAAGGGTGGATTTCAGTAAAAGTAGATATTACCAGTATATTACTTTTAGCAAAATTCTTTTGCTATGCTTAAGATATTACAGACCATGAAGAGAGAATTTTAATTTTACGAGAGAATTTTGTAATAGTGATGGCTGTGTCACTGAATTTTATTGCATATTTTGAAATGGATGCATTCAAACATTTCTTGCTTTGTAATAATTACTTAATAACAAAAAATATTTTTGTGAATTGTGCTTGTAGTATCTTACTTCTTTGCCAGGTATTAAGACACAAAGAATAAACTGTTTCTATCACTTATTTTTTTTTTCATTTTTCAAAGAACTATCTCTTCAATTATTTTGAAAATATGTTCTTGTTAACACTCTGTAGTCCTCTAACACACTATGTATTTTTCATATTTTGAAGAGAAAATAGTGGTATCAGAAAAAGATAGCTGCTTTGTATCTTTGAGGGAGAAGGTAGATAATGAATAAGTAACATAAAAAATTACAGAGGCTGCCAGTTTCAGAGTCTGGAAGAATGTTGACTTTGCAAATAACTTCACAAATTAGCCTTTTATACAGTATGTCTGGCCAATGTCTAGGTACTAAAAATGACCTGAGGTGAATGATTTTTTTCGTTAAATGTGGTTTCAAGTAAAGATGACCTCAAAATAGTCATTTAAAAAGATGTAAACTATACTATAAAATACAGCCATACATATTTCTGTGATATTCACTTCTATATTCCCTATATTAATATTGAATTCTGTCTTTCTTACCTTTTTTATTCACTTTCTGTTTTTAACAGGGTTATACAGTTTATCAACATATTTTTAAATGGACAAATAATTTTATAGAGTGTATTATGAAAACCAGCAATGTCTTCCTTCCCTTTTCCAATTCTAACTTCTCTTTTCTTGGCTGTTTCCGTTTTCAACTATTTAGCCTTTTTTTTTTAATTTCTATTATTTCAGTTAATACATTTAGATGGCAAGATGGCTTCTTAATTTTTTTTCCAACTTTAGACATTATTCATTGACTTTCTCCTTTGGAAGATGAGAATTTAATTTTTTTCCCCTCCAAACCATTCCTAATACATATTTTTACCTCCTGCCACCCTCCACCCCTAACTTACTAAGATGTTATGGTTATAGTTTGGCTAGATCCATGTCTTTATATTATACTGCTTTTATAAGTGTGCCATATATTTGATTGTCTTTCCTTTATGTTGAATCCTGTTTTCCCTAGAGTCAATTATTCATGTTTTGTGATTTACTCAGTTTGCTGTGTCCTCCTCATTAATTCATTCCTGTGACCCTCTCTCCCAAGTTGTATAAATCTCTTCATAATTTCAAATAGGCATGCTATTAAATTCTGTCAGATTCATTTTCTTGGTGACCTTTCTCCCAGAGCTTTTCATCTGTTTATGTCTGGACTGGTTGCTATCCAGGCTTACTGCATGGCTATCATCTTTGGGGGGCTCCTGAATTTACTATGCTTTGGGAGACCCTTCTGTGAGGTCTCTTCCGGCTTCCAGTGCTTACTGTTTCTTAGCTTACCCTAAGTCCCAAGTGCATTAGAGGTCAGTTTTTTTGAGATTTTGCTTATGAGGCTCATGATTGATAGTTGCATTGGTGTAGAATTCTGGGTTGGAAATAATTCCCTCACAATTTCAAAGGCATTATGCCATTTGTTTCTAAACTTCTAATGTTGCCATCCAGAGGAACTGTGTTATTTTGATCCTTAACCATTTGTGTGTGGAAAGTTTTTCTTGTGGTAGTGATTTTGTTTGTTGGTTGTTTTTAAATCGTTTGACAACTCTAGTCTTCTGAAATTTCACGGTGTGCTTTGGTGTATGACTATTTTAAGGGCCAAATATGTTAGACCTTTACAGTTGGAAGATTCAAATCTTTTAAGTTTTATAAAATTTAATTGACTCTTTCACCCTTTTCTGTTGGTTCTCCTAGAATGATAATCCAATTTTTATAAATTTCATCTTTTGTTTTCCATCTCTGTCCCATTTTATGGGAGAGTTTCCTCAAATTTATCTTTTGTTACGTCTCACATTTCTGGTCCCCCCTTTTCCTACTTCAAGAGTGCTTTTTTTTTCTTTTTTCGTATTGTTGCTGTTCTTTTTTAGTAGGTGCAATATCTTCTTTGAAGGTAGACTTTGAATATATTTGGGCTGGGCATGGTGGTACATGTCTGTAATCCCAGCACTGGGGAGTCTGAGGCAGGAGGGCTGTTGTGAGTTCGAGGCAAAATAGTGGAACCCTGTCTCAAAAAAAAAAAAAAAAGGGAAAAAAATATATATGCTTTCATTTCATTGTATAGCTCTGTTTATCCCAAGTTGTTTTTATTTTTGTTTTTTCTTTGTGTTAGTTTTCTGTTCATCTTGGTGGCTTTTCTTAGCTGTCTGGCAACAGTTACCTTTCTGCTTATATTTAAAAGTGGGACATGTACAGCTACTTCAGAGTTCCATGTGCATAGGTGAGATTTATCTACTGTGGGTTTTACCCAGAGAGTTCTTGGCTGTTTTGTTGGGGAGGTCAGTAAAATCATAACTTCAGATTTTCTATTTTGAGCAGGTCAGATGTTCCAAAGAAGACTCTTCAGCTCCTGCCCAGCCCTCGGTGTTATAAAAGCCAGTGGGACCCCGTGCTTTGGGACTTCAGTATTCACCGTGCTAAGGTTTTGCCTAAGCCTTGTTTTCTTTCCTGTTATCTGTCCCTCGGGAATCTTCAGTGTGAAGATCCTATTTTCCTTCTCTTTGGGGGGTTGTGGTGGGCCATGCAGGGCAGGTTGCCCAGTTGTGTCAAATGAGAGAGGACTTAGAACTCAGAAGTCTTTCTTCAAGAGCCTTGAACCAGTCCTCTTGTTTTTAACCCCACCTTCACCTCCACTGGTAAAGCAGCTTGGATCTTCCTCATCCTCAGCTCCTTGGGAATTCTGTGGGGGAAGCAGCTGTGGCTCACCTTTCCCACCTGGCTTGTTTGGATTCAGCTTCTTGGGGTCTGCTGGATCAGTTCTTGTTTATTCTTCTGTATGCTAATTTCCAAAATATTGTAATTTTTTTTTGATGTCCAAGAATCCTTGTCTTTTAAAAATCATTTTAGTGTAGTTACAAGAGAAGATGGAACTCAATGACGGTGCTCAACCTGCCAGATTAATCAGAAGTCTTGCCTCGTTCCTCTAATTACAGATTATCTTCTCAAGTAGGCAGTTTGGCCCGTGAAGATGTGTGCAGTGTGAGCAGGTCTGCAGAGCAGATCTGAATGGAGACATGTACTGTCTATTGGTTAGATGCTTGTGCTTTCATGTTTTTGGAAGAGACAGCATTGGGGACAAAGTGAAGTGACTGTTTTAGAAGGATTTTAAGAGTAGCCACACTCTGCTTACTCTTACTTTCCCTGTGTACCGGAATTGGGAGAGTACATCTGTATCAGTGGCTTTAGATTCCCTTCTGTACAGTTCATTCTCATCATGTGGTCTGTGTGCCCTTGTAAGAGCAGTAAGGTTCTCCTTCTGAGGAGCAAAGGTTCTCCCAACAAAGAGGCCTAGAGAGGGGAGCTGTCTTGCGTGTGGAGCTGCCTTTCCACAGTGGAAAACTCTGGGCATGGTTGGATTAGATGAGTTTTTCCAATTCCAACTGTCAACATTTGAATTTTTTTTGCATTTTTTAAGGGTTTATTTTTCTAGATGTGAGGTTTGGACAGTCACTATTATTATTTTGTATTGGAGGTCTTATGTGGAAGCTATTCCAACCTATATTCTTGGGCCATCAGAAGACTTCTGATTTAAGTGTGGCCATATGTTTGGCTGCCTTTGCCTTTTCTCACGTTTATATCCTCCCCCGTCCCTCATGGCTACTTCTCATCTATGCTTCCCATGGGGCAGAGGGGGTATCTTCGATGTTCACTGTGTCAAACTCACAACACTGGAGTCTTGGTTACTTTTCTCTCATTGCTGGGACAAAACACCTAACACTCAAAGTGAACCAAGGAAAGGTTTATTTAGCTTATAGTTTCTGGAGATTTCAGTCCATAATCAGTTGGCTCCAAAACTGGGTGGCACGGCACTGGGGCAACACTTCAAGGCAGCAGCCAGAGCAAAAAGGGGGTAAACAAGCCTCTTCTTCTCCCTTATATTATTGTACATAGGCCACCTCCCCCCTTCAGGGCGGGTGTAGCACTCACAAAATCTCCTTGCCCGCCTTTTCACAGGATGAGGTTATTTACCAAGTAAAACCCCTGGCTCTCTGTCCAGTCTCTCAGTTAACCTTCTAAACTTAAGTTGACATAATGTATCAACCATAACAACTGGTTAGCACTCAGTCAATATTGATTGAATGAATGAAGAGTACCAAGTCACAAAGTTGATTGTAATGGCATTTTTACAAGCTGCGTACTTTAGAGAAGCCCTGATTATTTGAGGTACTGAAATTAGTTCTTGATACCTGTATGTCTTGCAACTATAGGTAAATTATGTAACTGCTAGACTTAAACAGATTTAGACCTTAGGCAGGATCATTGTAAGTAAAATTTTAATGTTTATTACTCTATGGTTTTCTTTCTTTCTTTCTTTCTTTCTTTCTTTCTTTCTTTCTTTCTTTCTTTCTCTCTCTCTCTCTCTCTCTCTCTCTCTCTCTCTCTTTCTTTCTTTCTTTCTTTCTTTCTTTCTTTCTTTCTTTCTTTCTCTTTCTATGGCTCCAGTTTCTTTTGTTAGTTTTATGTTGCTGGACAAAATACCTGAGAACATTAGTTTAATGAAGGAAAGGTTTACTTTGGCTCATGGTTTCAGGGAGTTCGTTTGTTTGTTTGTTTTGCTCATGCTCACTTGGCTGCATTATTGTGGGGCTTAGAGAGAGACATGAGGGATATCATGATGGGAGAACAGAGCTGCTCACCTCATGGTGGGTGGGAAGCAGAGGGCCAGGGGGCCTGGGGTCTCAATACCCACTCTGCGGCATGCTTCAGTCACCTAACTTCCTTCCAATAGGCTTCACCTCTGAATAGCGCTACAGGCTAGCAACCAAGCCTTTTGCACATGACCTTTGGAGGACATTTAATATTTTTACTGTAGCAGTTTTCCAGGTCTCTTAATTTGACACCAGTCTAAATTAGCCCAAGAAAAAGTACAAATGGTGGAGGTAGAGAGGAAGGACCAAACCGAAGGAAGGGGCTAAAGGCGAAGGAGACAATTTAGTCTGTTCCACTAGATAGAGACAATAGAGACAATTTAGTCACTTCCTCTAGCCCTAAAAATATTATGAATTTGAGAAGAGGAAAAGAAGGTTACTACTGGTTGGTCATCAAGTAACTTTAGTTACTGTTTCTGGAAGCTTCTTTGTTCTTATTCATACCTTTCACCAGAAGTTCCTGGTTTTCATGTATTTAGTTCTCAAGAAAACTTTAATACTTAATGGTTATTACTTAAATGTGGTAGTGTCCAAATAAAAGTTCTTGATCTATTAATCACACACAAGGCAGCAGGTTTCATTTTCTGATTAGGTTTCGGGGATAACAATGGAATGGATAGCCCTCAGATCTTAGAGGTTTATATTCTAATAGTTGAAGAGCTGCTGTTCAGCAGTTGTCAGATGAACCAGCCAATGACAATGGGCATCAGTTCTAGGGCACTGGTATTTTAGGAATTCAGTTCAGTCCCTAAACTTCTTTTTTTTTGGAAAAAAAAAAATGAGGTAGCATACATTTTATCCTCCCTGGATCTTCCCTAAGAAGTGATATAGTGGACTGGTTATCATTTATATTTATTATTATGTTTTAAGGCAGGTGTAGAGGGGTCTTAGCCAGGAATGAATAGTTAGACTATGAGATAAAAGTGCATAGGCTTTATGAGGAATGGATGGTTAAAATGCAGGGCAAAAGCATGTAAATAATTAAACTGTGGGGCAAAAATTACACAGACTCTATTAGAAATAAATAATTGAACTGTGGGGCAAAAAGTACACAGGCTCTGTAAGTATGGATGGTTAGACAACAAGTTGAGGTTAGTGAAGCATGTTTTATCTGACCATTGTCTTTCCCCTTCCCCAAGAAAAACTGCTTGGCCTTGAGACAGCTCTGGCACTGCTTTTCTCCTGAGTTTTTCTCTTACACTGGTATTCTAAGTAAAAGCCAGAGTTCTTGGCTTCTTGGCTTTTTCTTCTCCTGAGGCTGTTTAATGGCACTCTCCATTTAGAGTAGCCCCTCTGGCCTCTCGGTGACTGAACTAAGTCTCCGAGTAATCTTTTTCATCCTCTCTGTTGCCTGAGGTCACTCACTGAGACAGGTAGATTAGATCTGTGTTCAAATGCCAAATCTTGTTAGCTGTGTAATCTTGGGTAAATGACTTCTCTGAGCCCCAATTTCCTTCACAGTCAAGGAGCCTGCTCAATCCCTCTAGGGGAATTGTGAGAATTGAATGCAGTATTCCTTCCAGAGTGCTTGCCAAGGTACTTCACCTGGAGATGTGCCTTTCCACACCATAGCATTTATGATTTTGAGGAGTGTGCAATCAGAAGTATCCTAAGATTCGTAATAAAAATGATTATTAGTGAGTACATTTCTCCATAATATTCCATGAAAAATAATACATAAGTTTCATATATTCTTGGGCTTTTGTATGTGAAATAATATGTTGTTTGCTCTCAATATGGAAAATGTTGAGAATTAATGCTTTAATTATGGCCATTGATTCACAGTACTAAGGAGAACTTTTAAGTTTTAAGTCTTTTAAACTTTTAAATTTTGTTCTTTGTCTGCACTGAAATGTAAAAAGGTAGAGGAAAAATACAAAACTTGACTTAAAGCTTTATTATTATCAAAACTTTACAGTGTGTTAACTTTAGTTTCTAGAAAGAAGACTACACTGAGTAATTTTTCAGAGTTTTAAGAAAGAAGTCTGCAGTCTGGAGTTAGCTGAATTGCCAAGAGGATAATGGGAATTCATATTTAGGTGCTACAGTGGAAGAGAGGGGGAGAGGACAAGTCAAAGCAATGCATATCTGCCAGAAGCCTTAGCTCACCTATGACAGCTTTTGACTAGGTTCTCAAAAGTGTTGAGAGAGAAAGAAAAGTGAAAGGCCTAATTCCTGAAGGCACGGGCAGTGCAGAATTCCTGCAAGCCTCCTGTGGGAATTACTTCCAATAGAGTGGAGTCTGGCATCAGTAATAGTTGTATGTGATTTTTCATCGTAAGTGTTTATGGCTGTGAGTGGAGAACTTCAGTCTTTACTTTTGTTTCCTTTTCACTCTCACTGTTGCTTAATACAATTATCACACTAGGACATTTTGCAGTTTGGTTAATGTTTTAGAAACACAGAGGTTGGTTTCTCTCTCACAATGAAAATTGAATGTAATTTAACAATTTGTCCATATCACTCAGCTTTCCAAAATTGTTTAGATAGTATCTTCCAGAATTTTGGATTTTCCACAACCTGTAATATTGAAAATAAACAAAACACTAAGATGGAGGGAGTGGGATTTTATTTTGCCGGTAAGTACATTAGAGAAGCAACACACATGGACTGTCACTAAATTCATAACTCTTAACACCTTTCCTCATAGGAAGACTATATTCTTTGAATTAAATAAGCCTAATTAAATTGAATAAAGGTAGTTTGATGCGGTGAGGAAGCTACATTCTTCTTGTTTTTTCTCAGTTCAATATGAATTATTAAAAACTTCACTAACCAGCAGTTGTCCACAGACCAGTTCTGGGAAACATTCACTTGTATATGAAGTGCTTGGTGTTACTAAACACACATTAAAAATACCAACACGATTAAATTACCCTTCAAAGGTCTGTGTTACTGAGAAGAAGTAAAGGCTTGTGTGCGTATGACTTGGAGATCACCAAAAACTGTAATTTCATATATTCGACTAGCTCACTCATTAGATCTTACTCATACTTTCACAGACTCATTATATCAGGAAATAGAGATAGGATGCTATTACTTTTGTTCAACTTGTACTGTTGGAAGAGAAATCACATGGTTTGGGTAGTATCTGGAATCTATTGTAATAGATAAGAAAGGGTAGTTTGATGCTAGGCAATACTTTGAGAAAAAAGTCCATATTCTTGACTATGTGATACATAGTTGAGATTAGTGATAAAGTGATCAGAAGAAGTTAAATATTACTGTATTTGGTTTTCTAATGTATTGAAACTTTGCACCTGGTCGATTAGAGACAATTACGTTTTCTGTGAGTTGATATTAAGGCTAATATGTATCCTTTAAGGTTCATACCAACAAGTGTGTGCACATATGCTTGTAACAGTGAGACAGTAAGGAGGGGGGACAGGGAGGGGCAGTGTAAGAGAGGGAAAGAGGGGAAGAAAATAAGGTGTCCAAGTATGGTGACTCACGCTGTAATCCCAGCACTCAGGAGGCTAGGCAGAAGGATTGCCATGAGTTTGAAGCCAGCCTGAACTACACTGCAAGACTCTGTCTCAACAAACAAACAAACAAACAAACAGTCGAGTGAGGGAGGCAGTTGCTGTGGCTCAGGAAAGTAAGAGAGGAGGTCAGGTGGCAAAGAAAAAAGCTGTGGTTATTTTAAAGATGGTTGGTCCTAGTGTCCCCATAGGAACTGAACATCATGGAAAATCGAGAACCCTCAGAAACCATGACAGAGGCTGGGGAGTTGCCACATTAACTTGTCTTATCCTTATTATAGAAAACTAATTCTCTAGAACTTCTGGTATTTTGCTTCTAAAATCAGAAATAGTATTATGATTTTTTGTTCTTGATTTCTGGAGAGGTGGTATTATAGATACTAATTTGACTATAGAAAAACCTTAAAAGAAAAAAGGAAAAAAATATAACACTTTTCCTGCCATATGCTTTCAGGGTTATTAATATGAAATAGCCTTTTATAATAATTTTAAAAAGTGAGGTCATTATTTTTCAGCACCCTACTTATTTTAGTACTACATTATTTTGCTACTGTGACATATTGCTGCATACTTTGTGGTTTATAACAACATATATTTATTATGATTCTGGAAGTCAGAAGTCCAAAAGGGATCCCCTCGGGATAAAATTAAGGTGTCAGCCAGACTGCATTCCTTTCTGAAGGCTCTGAGGGAAAATACATGACCTTGACTTTCCCAGATTCTAGTGGCTGCCTGGATTCCTTGGCTGTTGGTCCTTTTTATCTCCAAGCCAGCAGCGACTAGTTATTCTCACAGTGCCATTTGTTTTATTCTGACTCCTTTAACTTCCCTCTTCCCTGCTGAAGACTCTTGGCTCACTGGGCCCACCTAGAATAATCTTTCCTATGTCAGATGATTAGCAACCTTAATTTCTTCCTTGACATTGACAGAGTCACAGGGGTGCTTCACACACATACCTAGTTTTTCTGCCTCTATTCTTCTGAGTTATGGGAGGATGCTCCTTTGATGTACTTGCCTAAATAAGTTGAACCCCAAAACTTTTAAAGAAACAAAAGTCATTAAACTTAGGCTACAGAGGTCATTCATACAGCTTTTAAAACATAAAATCTCTAATTTTCTGTTTGCTGTAGTACTCATACTTTGGGTTATGAGAGAATTCCTTCCTTCAAATTGTTTACCAGTTGTAGAATTTGTTCACTTGCTTTTTATCCATGTTATTCTAAATTTCTGACTTGAAGTTTTCTAAGTTTTCAGTTACAAAATTTAGGAGATCAGGGATGTGGTCTATTGTGGTTGAGGTTATCTGTTAAAGAAAAATTATTCACTGGTACTTGTTAAAGCACAGTAAGGAAGACTTCATTTAGCACTACCACAGTAGGTATAGGGATAATTGCAGTGGCAACTTGAAGTGGACAGGTGATAAAAGATTGGCCTTAATTTGGATACAACAAGAAGTGCGAATCTGTAGATGAGGAGCATTTTGAGAATCAATCATTGTGGGGTAGAAAATTATTAAGAGGAAATATGACGGCTTAGGGGGATTTTGACTAACCTGTCCTAATAGAATTCTTATTGAAGATGGGTGAGATAATCAGACATCTCCTGGGGACTGGTGGCAGTTGAGGAGTCAGATCAGATATGAAGAGTGATCAGATGTCAAGGGATGGAGGAGTTCTTGCTACACTGACCTAACCTCTTTGCTAAAACTGAATTTTACAAGAAAGTGTACACATGGGTCTAGCAAAAGGTTCAGAAACCTGATTAAATGTTGGCTAAGCAAGGAGTCTTGTCATGTTCTGAAAACAGCGCTTGTTGTTTGCTTGGTAATGTGTTGGGTGGGGAGATGGTGAGATGAAGGATCTAGGAAGGAGGAAAGGAATCTATTTATTTAAGAAATGCAGGGTGATTCACAGTAGAGAAGACTAAAGCCACAGAAAACACAATGTCCAGATACTTGCTCTAGTAAGCCATAGATATGAAGTGAAAGGGGAACCAAGGCTAGCTATTAAGACAGTGAGCATCATTCAAATTTTTTTTCCCTAACCCACTGAATTTTAGGCATCTAGATGGAGAGAGAAGTTGTCGGTGTTACATATACCATAATCATCCATCTGAGCTGCAAAAAACTGGCAAAACTAAATCTGATTGTTTGGAAAATCCAGATTTTGTTGTTTTAATATGGAATGCTTAAATAAAATAAGGCTTTGTGGTTCATTTTACTGAATTATCTGTAAGAGTGTATAGGGTAGAATAAAACTGTAAAAGAGGAATAAGACAGTTTGTCATCAACAGTTGAAGTGCTTATTGCTAAGATAAAATATTTTTTATTTGATACCTAAGTCAAGGTTTCCTTGTATTTTCTGACAGTTGATTGCATGACTGTGAGGACAGTATAAGACTAACCTCTGCTTAACCCTAGTACTGATAACAGGTAACCCCTTTAGAGAGTTGGTTTATAATCGTATCAACTAGTTTTTGAGAGAAAAATTTCCCCCATACCCTTCCTTCTGTAATTTTGCATGCTCTCAATTGGATTGCAAACACTTGTTTCTTGGCTCGTTTCTTAATTCAAGTCATGGCACAAGTTTTTCCTTCTCTAGAGTTTTCATGTCTTGGCTGCCTCTCAAAGCTCAAGGTAAGCAAATTTGGCTGCTGTGTGTCTATGAGGGCTTGTCATTTTGATACACTATTATGTTCTGTGTTTTTTAAACCTTTTAAAATAGCTGAATGCTTTAAATAAGTGAATGAGCTGCTGTTGTTTGGACTTGCAACACCCCCCCCCCCATGTTGAGGTACTGATTGACTCCTGTTGGTGCAAAACATCCAGACCGTTTTAATGTATGCACTAGACAAATTGCTTGTAAGAAATGTAGGCAGGTAAAAGGATTAGTTTTAATTATGTTCTGAGCTAGTGTGATCATGAAGTAGGAGCAGCCCCTCCGGCTCAGGTGTTTTTCTGTGACACTGGTCTTAAGACATTTACCCAAAAGGCGTGTTAAATGAACAGTCATTTAAAGTTCTTCTCTTGGCTTTTGTGAGATGTTTCTCATTACCTGAAGAACACCCAGGCAAGTTCATGCTGTTTTTGGTTTTGTTTTGTTGTTTTATTTTAAACAAAGAATTGCCTGACTAGTGTTTCCTGTCCCTTCTCTTCTGTCTTATAAACTAATTCTAATGTTTCTGTCAGCAGATTTTCACTGTGGGTCTTTAGAAATGAGCCAAAGCTGGGCTCCAATGGAATTGATCTACATATATTAATATGTAGAGAGGTAAGAATGAGTTAGTCACCAAAGTAGGGAAGTCACTGAGGGCCTCTGAGGAATGATCTGTCCTAGTTTTTTTTTTTCTAATAACTGTACTTTAGAATACAGACCAAGTTCAGTCCTTGGGAATTTGGGTTGGATGAGGTCCCTACTTGATCTTTTTCAACTTTGTTTCCTTCCCCTTTTCTTGAAGAAATTTTAAGGACCCCCCCAACCCCCGCAAAGTTTTAAAATATCGAAAATATCTGAGCCAGTGCTGTGGTTATCAACTACTTCATTTTTATTTCTTTATGCTGTTGATTTCTTTATGTTATACTGTTTATTTCTTTATCTTGTAGTCAAATGGAATTTTGCCATGATTTTAAAAGAATTTTAACTACTTTTCCTTTAGAATTCAACCTATTTAATTTTAGCAGTTGAAGCTTGTTTACTACAACCTATAGGTCTAAAAGAAAAATATGCTCAAAGATATTTTAATTTTTGTACATTTTTTTTTGTGTGTGTGTGGTACTGAGGATTAAACTCAGGGTCATCATACTGAGCTGTATCTCCAGACTATCCTACCCCTTTTTGAGTCAGACTTGTAAGTCAGTAAGTTGCCCAGGCTGGGTTCTAAGGCACTAAGTTGCCCAGCCTCCCAGAGTACTGGGATAACATGTGTGTACCACTAGACTCAGTGACCTGAGCACTGTACTCTTTCACTTCTTACCACCAAGGATTTATTGGAAAAGGAGTTATGAAAATGTCCTCTTATTTTAAAGAATTCAAATTTTAAAGATTGAAATATTTTAAGTTGAGCGGAGATGAGTTCTTGTTCTAAATTAGGTAAAGAATAAGGAACTGAGTTCTTTTAAATATACACAGTAGTCCCCTGTTACCTAGTTTTATTTTCTGTAGTCTGAGCTACCTACTAGTTACCTGCTGTGAACTACTGCAGTCTGAAAATATTACGTGGAAAATTCAGAAAGAAAGAATTCTTAAATTTTTAAATTGGAAACGATTCTGAGCAGCATGGCAAAACTTATGTGTGATCCAACTTTGTCCCAACTGGGACATGAATCATCACTTTTTCCAGCATATCTAGGTTGCATATGCTACCCACCCCTTAATCACTTTGTAGCCACTTGGCTAGTGGATCAACTGTCTTAGTACAACAGTGCTGGTGTTCGTGTTATCTTACTTTACTTAATAACTAACTCAAAACACAAAAGAAGTGATGCTAGCAATTGTGTTACAGTATATTATTACAGTTTTCCATTTTGTTATTGATTACTGTTTTTCATCTCTTCCTGGGTTTAACTTATTAATTAAGCTTTAACATAGGAATGTATATATAGGAGAGAACACTATATAAAGGGTACAGTATGATGTATGCTTTCAGGCATCCACACAGGGCATTAGAACTTATTTCCTGAGCATAACAATTGACTACTGTGTATATTTTAGCTTTGATAAAGTTGTACAATACACACTTTATCTTCTGGGCCATTATGATTACTTAAAATTTCCCACAATTTTTTAATGTACCCTGCTTTCTATTTTTTAAATAGGTTGTTAGATGATATGAAAGTACAAATTTCATACTTTTGAACAGGAAAGAAAAATGTAATGTGTTACTAAAGGGAGCAGATTCATCTCAGTTTTCTCTGCTTCTTCTGGGTTATTAAGCTTTGCTACAAAGTAACTTTTTGTTCTTTTTTTTTTTTTTGCGGCACCGGGGATTGAACTCATGACCTTGCGCTTGCCGGGCAGGCGCTTAGACCGCTGAGCTAGATCCCCGGCTAATTTTTTGTTCTTGCTGCTGAAAGATGTTAAACCATTTTGGACTCTGCCTTTACATTATAATCTAATGTTTTAAAGTAAAAGGTAAAACAAAGAGAGAACATTATTATTAAAGGAATAGTTATTAAAAGAAGCACAGATCTTTCAAGTCTTAAAGAGTGGTAATAAACTTGAATTTCCTGCAACTATAAACCTACCGCCTGGGACAGCTATTTTTACTGTTTCATAGGAAATGTATATTCCCTGATATATTCCTCACAGTTTAAGTTTTATATCCTTAATTGTAAAATTAATATAAATGAAAACATAAGTCCGATAATTTTGATTTTGTTTATTCCTTAATCAAAAAGAGGTTTATTGTACATAACAACACTAACAAAAAACCTCTAGGGTAAGGTGTTTATACACATTTCTATTCTATTGAGAATCTTGTTTGAGGGTCAGGGGTATAGCTCAGTGGCACAGAACCTATAAGTGTGAGGTCCTGAGTTCAATTCGAGGTACAAAAAAAAATCGTGTTTGAATTGAATATGCTTAAATCTTTCATAAATCATCCCATGTAGCTATTTAGGCACAGATTCATATTTTAATGAAAAATAATAAAGAAGTAGTTCTGAATGTGTGAACACCAATGTCTTGAATAACAACCACAAGTTTGTATTTTCTGTTACACCCACAACAGAAATTTTAATAAGAAGTAGCATAGGATAATAACAAGTACATACTCACTGCTTTATTGAAAGGTTTTATTCCAGGATTTCATAATTAATTCAATCCTGACAACCTCTGTTAAAGTTCCATTGAGATGGGATGAAGATCAGAAAACTTTGGTGGCTTAGCTGGTAAGTGATAGACTGGGGTCAAACTCAGAAATCTTGACTCTAGGATTTGGGTTTTTGCTTCCAAATAGTGAAAAAACCTGTAGCCCGTATTTTTCTGTCTGCTACCAAGGAAACTTGTGATCTTTATGGTGAATATGCTTCAGTATCTTTGGGCTTCTGTACTTAGGACTATAATAAGAAGCTTGGATTCATTAAATATACTCCAAGGTCTTTTTTTAGCTCTAAAAATCTAAACTCTATATAATTTAAAATGAACTCTATATTAGTTACCAGTAAAGACTGATAAATTTGGGGGCGGCTATACAGTCAGGTTCTATGCTGACATGAAAAAAAACTTAATAGAACTGTCATGATTCAAAAGAACTATTATAAATCAGAAAAACAATGAGCTAGGGTTGTATAAGTGGATGCATACTATGATCTCATTTTTGTATTAAGAAAGAAAAGCATTGGCTCATGCCCATAATCCCAATTACTTGGGAGACTGAGGTAGGAGAATTCTAGGCCAGCCTCAGCAACTTTCAAGACCTGTGTAAAAGTACAAATTCAAAAGGTCCAGGGATGTATCTTAGTGGTGCAGTCATTGCCTACCATGCATAAGGTCCTGAGTTGTTTCCATTACTGAGGGGCAAGGGAGAAGAGGGACTGGGAGGAGAAGAGCTGTATGTGCATTAGCATATGCATAAAACAGTTGAAAATCAAGCACTGATCATCTCAATGAGATTGTAATAGGAGGGGTCTTTTTCTTTGGTACATTTTTGATGTATTGAATTATTAGTACAAGTATCACTGTAGATAGTGGAAGAAATTAGAGGAAAAAAAATCAAAGTGGATGTATATCTGTATTTGCTTTTAACCTGGATTAAAGATAATAGTCTCCAAAAATATCACAGACCTCAGATTAATAGAAATAACAAATTATTTCTTTAGTCTGCTAAATGATGATGGCCTGAAGTTGTTTTTGTAGCTATTTAAACCATCATTACACCTTAAATCCTTTAAAAATTCTTACGTTAGCCTTTTGCATGACTCCTCATAGAGAATGAATAAAAATTTGGTTCACTTTATTACATATTTTCATCAATGATTGGCTGAATATAGGACTTTAATTTTATTTTGTGACAATGACCCTATCGTGAGCATTGCTGCCTGCTGTATATTGACCACTCGTGGTTCCAGTTTAGAGAGGATCATCCCAGTTGTGTGTGTGTGTGGGCGTCTTAGTCACTTTCCTTCTTGTTGGGATAAATACCCAACACCCACAACATAA
>RJWT010005882.1:0-30141 GCA_004365215.1 Cuniculus paca | reverse complement strand
TCACATGCAGACTATTCTTTCTTGTAGCACCAGATTTTATCCCTGGTACACCCACTGCCCAGACAAGATAACAGTTTTTCTTTGTATTGGTAACTGTTATTTCCTCTACACTTTGGAACCCAGCCTCTTTCAAGATTTCAGTAGCTTTCCTCAGTAATTTCCTTTTGTCTCTAAAATCACAGCTTTCTCTTTCACTGATTTTCTTAAATTTCCCTGTTTGTTTTATTAAAATGTTATGAAAAAAAATTACCATGATTTAAAATTATTTCTTCAAAAAATGTCCCTTTTGTGGGCTGTCAATCTCTTGCATATTTTACAAAAATATAGTAAGAGCTCATTTTCTAATTTCTATTAAACAATAAAGCTACTGAATTTGGGAAGCTTTCTTTCTCCTGAACTGAAACTCCTTCTTTCGAGGTCATCAAGAACAGATTCACTTTGATATTTGGTTTACATTTCTCAGAAGGTGTCCTAGTATTTTATGTTGGAAATAGCCTTTGGCATGTTGATAAACTACACTCTTTTGAAAAGCACCATTTTTTGACACATGATTTCTTAACCTGTTTTTTTTTCCTGCTTCTATTTTATTCTTTTATGTTTTAATGGTTCCTCTTTATTTGTTCATTCTTCAAACATAAGCATTCAAACTTTGTTATATTCCAAATGCAATGTACAATAGGTATTAAGATTTCAAATAGGACTTGCTGCATCTTTACTTAAACACTGCAATTTCTGCACAACATATTCTCAGTGTATGGGGCCATCATATAATTCTGAGTGATTTAGGCATTTGTTGTCTTTTTGTGCAACAATAATAAAATACTCAAGAGTAGGTAATTTACAAATAAGAGATAATTATTTTTCACACTCTGGAGACTGAACAGTCTATAACGGGGGGATAAACAAAGAAAACAATATATAAGTGTGAGTTTATGCAAGGTATCTTAATTTTTAAAATGCAAGTCATGGTCTTTGATAGAAATTTTAACCCAGTATTTCTTCATCAAAATATGTTTTATATATGAAATGACTGTTGCAGAATTCAATTATTGGAAGAGTCCATGAGAGAAGCAGAAGACTTAATCAGGTGTACATCTGACTCAGTGGACTTGTGTCCAAAATGAGCCCTGAACAAAGGAAGAGCTCTCATTTTATACATGTTGCCAAGGGAGCTGCTCTTTAGTGTAGAATTTGTGGGTAGGTAGAAGGGGAATAAAGAAAGTTTATCAAACAGTGATAGTTTTGTAGCATACCCTGATGGTCCTGCTAAGGCATATTAGTATGATATGGGAAGAAGAAGTTATAAATTTTTACCTACAAGGACAAAAGCTGTTGATTTTATATGTATTAGAACAAAGAACAATGGCTTTAGGAAGGCAAAAGTTTGGGAAACTCAACTTTTTCTTTTTAAATCCTGCTTTATTTCCCCCTTTGATGTTTTCTATAAATACATTTTAATAGACAGCATCAATATTATTATCATTTGCCCTGTAATGGGGGTTTGTGTCCATATTGGTCAGAGAGAGCATTATTAACAAAAAGAAAAAGAGACTTATGCTTTGGTTTTAGCTTCATATTGATCCTCAGGCTTTGGCTGTGCATGGACTGTTCAGTTTCCAGAGTGACCAGAATAGGGCTGTTATTTTCTCAGACTTCAGCTGTGAATGGACTAGTCAGGTTCCAGGGTGATTAGAGCAGGGCTGTTGATTTTGGTGGTGATTCAGTCTTGATATAAGATCAACCTGTTCAAATAGTCTGGATCCTGTTAGCTGGTCCACATGTCTTGGGCTGGCAGTTTCAGCCAACTCTGGTGGATTCAAGGTACAATTTCTGTAACTTTAGCAGCAGTGGTTGTAGATAATATTACTATGGAGCCCATTCTATATGGGTCCCAAGGCAATTGGATTTTTTTTTTTGACCCAAAGAGAATCCTTGGGCTTGAAGTTGTGTATTGGGTCTGCCAGACATACAGGCTTTTTTTTTTTTTGTACTCAGTCATGGATGTCTTATGTCACTATTCCCAAAGCCTGTATCTATCTTCTTAGGGTCAGTTTCCCTACTTTGCAGAAATTACCATTGATTTGACCTATAGTTGGGGGTGTTTGACCAAACAAGATTTCATAAGGGAAATATCCAGTTTGTTTGGGGGAAGTTACCTGATCAGAGAAGGACCATGGGCAGGACTTGATCTCATCTTAAGTGGGTTTCTTATTAATATTTTTTCAGTAATTATTTGAATGTCCATTTCATGTGCTCCACTTTTCCTGAACTCTGGGGCTGGTAGGCTGTGCATAATTTCAGTTTTACCTTCAACAGTCATGTGAGCCCTTGGACTGTCTCAACCATGAATGCGAGTCCATCACTGACCCCAGGGTCAAGGGCAGTTCGAATCTTGAGCTGAAGTTCCAGTAAGCAGAGGCTGAGTCTCTACTACTGAGTGCAGTGTCACCACTGCAAATCCTCTCCAATGAACCCCTTTAAACACATAACTGCTTCCATTTATGAAGTATTTAACATCTGGATCTCTGAGGGTATGGTCTGTGAGATCTCCCAGCTCGAGAATATTTCATCTGTGGTTTATACAGTCATGAAAGAGGGCTCTGGTTTGACTGGGAGCAGAGTAGCTGGGTTAAGAGTATTCTGTGTCTCTAGAGTTACATAGGGATTTTCACATAAGAACTACTAATACCAAGTATTCCTTTGATTTGGAAACCAATGGAGTCCCATTTGGTCTATTAAAGTTATAACCAAGTGTTGTACTCAAATGGTCAGTTGTGGTCCCAAGGTCAGTTTGTCAGCCTCCTGCATCATCAGGGTGGTGGGGGCAAGTGTCCTGAAACATAGGGCCATCCTAGGGCCACAAAGTCTTCTTGTTTTGACAAGTACTCCACTGAAAGAGCCCAGATCCTATGACCTAGGTAGGACTCTTACGACCATTCTCTTTCATTCATGAATCTGGCAGTCCTAGGGCTGGGGCCTGGGTCTGGGCGCTTTTGATTTGTTTAAATATTCTCTTTGTCAGTGTCACAGAGGAGGAACTCCTCTTTTTTTCCCCTTTTGTGGCTTCATAGAGCGGCTTAGTCATAAGGGAGAAATCTGGAATCCAGATACAATAGGGTCCCATTGCTTCCCAAATTTCTCTTCTCCAGCAGCATGTGATTGGAATTCAGAAGGTACAGACAGCCTATTTCTGCTTAACGTCCAGTTAGTGTTCCCCTTGTGTCACTATGCAGCCTAAATAGCTGACCGCTTGTTGGCACATTTGTGTGTTTTTCTTGGACACTGTATATCCAACTTTCCAAAGTAGATGAAGGAGATTTTCTCTTTTATTTAGCAGTCTATCCACAGTTTGGGGCTGTCAAATGAAGGTCATCTATGTACTGTCCTCAGTGTCTCATTGACCTTTAGCTGCCAACGCTTTGGTTCTCATTATGTCTCCTCATAAGCACATTTAGTTTTTGTGTTTGAACCTTTTGAGTTTCTGCTTACTCTGCCTGTGTACACAGAGCTTGTAACTCACCCTCAGCCCCACCAAGTCCCACTAAGTCATCTCCAGTTGCGAGTGTACCATATGAATTTTGTCTTCAAAATGTAGCCTGTTGTGTTTGGTTATCTCCGCTAGCTGGGTCTTGGCCTGGATCTCTGCTTCTGCACTCTGTCACAGATGTTGCAGTTCTTCTTGGATACTGTGTTTTGCTGTTGCATGTCCACTGTTGTCTCTTTTCACCATGCCCTCTCCTCCTGCACTCACATTGAAGTCTAGGCCCACTTTTATCTTGGTTTGAGCATGTGCCTCTGTCAACTGTTTCAGTTATTCTGTCTTTCATCTGTTGGTGAGACTGTGTTGCCTCATGGTTGGCATGTTCTCAAGCCTCCTTGGCGTCCTCAGACACTTGACAAGTTGTCTCTGACTTCCCACACAGCCACTATAGCATGTTCATGTGCTTTATCCTATGTCTGTAGTCACTTGTCGGCAGCCTCTTGGGCCAATTGTACCAATGAAGATGAGTCCTGTTCCACTAACTCATGCATACATTGGGCCTCTTTCATCTTGGTTTTGAGCAGCTCAACTTTTTTTAGCACAGTCTTGTGCTGCATTGCAGCTTCCTTTTCAACTGTGAATCCCTTTTGTATATGCTCTTGGGACTCACGGCATTGTTGCTTTTTTCTCCACCACCATCACTGCTGAGCAACCTCCAGCTAACCCTGTTTCTTGCTGTGCAGCGTTTCCTGGATATTGCTAATAATGTGCATCACCTCACCAGTTTTAGCTCTCTCTTGCCAGCAGTAGCTTTTTCAAAGCTCACCTTTGATGTGAGGATCTCTTTTTCTGCCCCTAGTCGTTGCCTCAGTGTGTCCTCCATTAGCCCCTTGGTTGCTTGAGCTCATTCTTTGATACCGTTTGGAGCTGAGTGAGTCATGCTTAATGTAAGCCTTGTGCTGTGTTGTATTTTTTATCTCTGTGGCCCCCTGCAGGGCTGATTTTTGTAATTTTTTTATTTATTTATTTTTGTTTTGTTTTAGGTTCAGACTGGCCACAAGTTTGGATAATATTCCACCATGAGTCAATGCAAAGAAACTGGTTAGGAAGTCCTGGCCATCCTCCATCCTCACCCACCACTCAGTGTACATGCCCAATTGCTTTATTATCTGCCATCCTTTTGGCTGACCATCCAATATCAGTAGAGGACCAATCAACTTTACAAAGAATTTTGAACAGTGTTAGTGACCACACACGGACTTACTACCCACATAAGTGTATCTCATCATTGTAATAATAAAATGATAATTTTTCCAAAGCCAACAATGCTTACACTTTATTTTTCTGTGTTAAAGACCAAGTCAAACAGAGAGAGGAGCTGAGAACTGGGAAGGAGTGACCAAAACCATCAGGGACATTGTCCCTCTAGTGGTTTTGAACAATAAGGATCTGTTAGAAGTAACCACCTGGTCTCCACCAAACCAACAAGCAAACATACATATTTCTTTTTATAAATGATTTTACAAGTTTTTTTCAACATTCATGACCTTTCTAGCTTTGTCATTATCTCTCTATCTTTTTAGTGGAACATAATATTTTACCACACAACATTCTCTCATATGAAAAGTGTATCTCTCATACTTATAGCCCTTTTTATATTTTTTCACTCTACTTACTACAAACTTTTCATAACAAATTTGGAAGCAGCCACTTGGATTTTAAAGTGTCCTTCTCTCTATCTCTCTCTCTTGCTCTCTTTTTTCTCTTTAATCTCAGATTGTTACATTTTAAATTTGAGTGGCTGCCAACATACTTCTAAGTAATCTTGAATTGGTATCCTTAGCTTAAATGAGCAGAGAGCAGAAAAAAGAACAAGTTAACCTTGGAATTGTAGTTTAAGAATTTACAATATAGAAGAAATGTTTAATCATATTAATTGAACAACAATATCCACTTAAATAGGAAACCAAAAGTATATTTATCAGTTAACTAAGATTTGACACGCTTCCTTTTTTTTTTAGCCCCTGGGAATGTCCCTTAAAGGGAAAAAGGGATTAGGCCCCCTTTAGCCTTCTTTTTGGTCTTTGGGAAAACAGAAGATTATCAACATCTTTTTGGCACTTTTTAATTAATTTTTTGAACCAATGATAAGATTTGTCATGGTCTTTCTGAAATGGGAAGTTGATCCTTGTTTTTTCCCTCCAGTCTCAGCAGGCACAGCTGGGCCTGTCTCCTGATCACACACCTTCATCCCAACTGCCAGACTATCTGGGTGTTTGGGCAGTCTTTCAGTACCAGTCACCACCCAGGCAAGTCATTCCCATCACTGCATTTCACAGGGTGCTGTTCCTTTCCCCAGCAGACTGCTTATAGCATCCCAACTATGCATCCCAGTGCACTAAAACTGTTCATCTTTCCTCATGCCTCCATCCCCACATCCTCCACAGATACCCAGTTTACCACACCCTTCCTAGTTTGATTTATTTATGTATTTATTTATGTATTTATGTATTTATTTATGTACTTCTCCCACCTTGGGTGTAGGCTTCTTCTGAATTTGCTCTAGGCCATTCCTGTGCTGCACTGTTTCAGAATCATCCTGAATTCCCCTCAGGTTTCATTGCACTGGCAGGCAGGGACACCAAGTGGTGGGGCGGGTGATTCTCTCTCTGAGTTTAAGTATCACACAGTGATGCCAGAGGTCTCAGTGTCTCCCCGCAGCTTGGAGTCCCTGGGCCTGCAGACAAAGGAGACAGCAAGTCTGCCATCTCCAGTCCCTTCCTGGTTGGCCAGAAATGTTGCAGAATTTAAAAATCCGGACAGATAGCGGAAGAAACAGGCAGATTTAGGAATTGTATACTGGCTCAGTGGACTTGTGTCCAAAATGAACCCCAAACAAAGGAAGAGCTCCATTTTTTACATGTTGCCAAGAGGTGGTCTTTGGCACAGAAATTGTGGGTAGGCAGAAGGAAAAATCAGGCAGTTTGTCATTCTGTGACAAGTTTTGTAGCATGTTTTGGTGGCCTTCCTTGGACATAATAGGATGCTATTACAAGAGGAAGTTATAAAATTCTACTTACAGGGGCAAAAGTTATTGCTTTTATCTGTATTAGAACAAACACCAGCAACTGTAAGGAGGGGAAAGTTTGGGAATCTCAACTTTTTCGTCTTAAATTCTGCTTTAGTGAGTTCAAAAATGTAACTGGATCATTTCTACAGTTATAAAAGATTTTTAAAAACTCACCTTTTTCACTTTTTCTAATATTCTGTTTTTAAATAGCAGAAAAGGATTGATGAATCATTCTTCAATGATGTATTTCAGTTATGTTTCGAATGTAAAACATTTGAACTAATTTTATTAAATTAATATTTTTCTTTACTAGAATGAAATGGTTACCTTTTAATTCAGTCATTCATTCAGTGTAGCTCTATTTCATATACCTACTTATTTTTTACAGGCATGATATATAAAATTATACCCAATTAACATTAAACCTTTTACCATGCATAAAATTCAAATTCAACCACTTCTTTTCCATATATCATTCAGTAATTTTATATTATATATAGAAAAGATCTGATAATTTTCCTTTAAGGGTCAAAACACTATTTTAAGCTTTGCATATTTCTTATTTTGTTTCACAGACTTTTGTTTTGAACATGAGCAATTATAGCTTAAATTTTAATAAAAGAAAGTTTCCATTTTTCAGTAAAGTTTCATTTTTAAAAAATAGCAGTACAAATAGGACAAACTCTATACTGGAAGAAAAACTATTCACAATCTTATGAATATTTTACAAAAAACTTCAGTGCATGCCTATCATCGTTTTCTAGCAGAGTCATACAAACAGTACTCAATTAGTTGTCCCAGTCACACTCTGAGTCAACATACATGAATTATTGGCAACCATGGAACATAACCTCACCTTTGGGATTCAGATTTTTTGACAAAGATGCTTCTGTAGATATGATTGACTGCCCACATGACTGCTCTAACCATCTCCTGGCAAAGTCAAAGTTCTAACATAAATCGTATCTTTAACATAGTTTTCTTGGCATGCTAACAAGACCAAAGTAAACAAAGATATTCTTAACAGGTATCATGTCTTAAAGGCTGTGAGATTATCACCTATATCCAACTGATACTTAACATTTGTGTCTTTGTTCTCTTGAATAGCGTTTTGCCTGTTCCACTCTCTAAGAGATATAAAGACTCTATCTGCTATAAACTCCTTTAAGCTTGAACATTCTCTTAGTAACCTTTGTCTTGGTAGTGCATATCTACTGCCAAAACAGTGTAGAAGCTGACTGAGTAAGTGTTAAACATGTGAGCAGTTGAAAATCAGAAGTTTATTTTTCAATTTTTCAAAAACTAATATTATTAAGAAAATGTATATTGGAATACATCAATAAATAACATACACTTGTTATAGTGTGCAAATTATAGCTTATTAAATTAGAACATCTACAGGTAATTTACATAATAGAAACATAAAATGTTGGAAAGACAATCTAATAATAGGGTGAAAAGTAATGTAGTATGATATTCATTAAGAAGAAAGATTAGATTTCATTTTAGGTAATTTTAAAGCATTGTTCTTAAAAGTTTCATATAGTTCTAATAGACCAGATACTGGCAAACTGCAAACACTATCTCATATTTATCTGTTCACAATTTAATCAGTTCTCAAAATTTTGTTGCGTAACAGCTACCCCAGATATTTCTATATATTTTATGGTTGTTATCATGATAAAACAACACACATGAACAGCTGCGAAGAGACACTAGAGAACATATGCCCACAGATCTTACTATATTTTGTTTCTGATTTTTTTTTTTTTTTGTGGCACCGGGGATCAAACTCACAACCTCACACTTGGCAGGCAGGCACTTAGGCCACTGAGCTAAATCCCCAGTCCTTGTCTTTTTGAGACAGGGTCTTGCCTTGCTGTTCAGGCTGGCCTTGAGGTCACTTTGTAGCCCAGGCTGGTCTCAAACTCACAACAATCCTGTCTCAGCCTCCCGAGTGCTGGGATTACAGGCATGCGCTACCAGGCCTGGCTTCTTTCTGATCCTTCACTGACAAAGTTTCATGAGTCCAGCTGCAGAGAAACAAAATTTTACAAGGATAAGTTCAAATAAAATGTAAAATTTGATTAATTTTACGTGTTGTATATCTGATTCATTTATGTTTAGTGTTGGTAAGTGCCATAGTTACAATCTACATTTAATCTATCAGAAATTCTCAAAAGTATTTATATTAAACAACTGCATATATATATATATATATGTGTGTGTGTGTGTGTGTGTGTGTTTTGTATATTATATTCTCCCTTCTTTCTTTAAAAGTGGTTCATTTTAAAATACATTTGTCTTTTAATATAAGAACCTTATATTTCAGGGTATAGATTGAATATCTTTATGATACCAATATTGTTTAAATTTCAATGACATTAATGATAAAGCAATAATTTCCCCCATTACATATGACAGTTTTCATCCATATTCATTACTTGACTGATGCATGTTACACTCTCTCAATGAAGAAGTTATTTTCTATATCATTTTTTTGCCTTAAGTAGAGTTTGGTTGACTAGGTGAACATTGTGTTAAAGGCCAATAGCAAAGAATTTCAAGAAGCAGTAGCTTAGCTGTTACTAAGCCAGTTGATTAACTGTTAAAGAAGCATCTGGAAGCAAGCATGGATCACAGAGAGACACATATTTGGCCAGTGTGAAGGACAGACACACTCATAGTGTACATGTGTCTGGAATAAAGTCAAGTTGTATTTTATAAGTAAATAAAATATCCTTTAATTTTGGAGGAAACTTGAGGAAAAGGTAATAACAGACTTTAACGTAAGGCAGTTATTTGAAATAGGAATTTGATAAGGGACCAAGATATGGGAAATCAGTGAGTAGCAAGAATTTAATCACAAATGATTTAGAACCAGTTCAAAGGACCATGACATGAGGTCAGAATATACACAACTGGAATCCAGTTCTTTTTTTTTTTAATGAACTCTTCATTTTTCAGATTGGCCACTGAATCTGGAGAAAAGTGAAAACATAAGGTGGCATTAAATGATCCCAAACCCAAGATGAATATGATGGGATCAGAGTCCAGAAAACTGCTGTAAATTATTATTTATCTTGACTCCAAAAAGATTATTTAAGATCTCTCTGATTACAAATCAAGAAATATACAATGCTCTTTATCTTTATGTTACACTGACAAATTTCTCTTTCAATTACTTTTTAAAAATTACTTTTCTGTGAAGAATATAGAGCAAGCTTCATTTCCTGCTTGGCTTTGATTTCTTTTTGTATACAATAGTTATATTCACAGATTTAAAGAAATGTCATACCATGATTTAACTAGAAAAAAAATAGAACTATATCAGCCTAAATTAATGAAGTGCATAACATTATAGCAACAAAAAAGAGATTACACGAAAAAGACTATTAAGCACTAAGTGATTTCTGTATTTATTTTATCACTTCAAGCTTCTGTTACTCAGTGAAACAAAAACTGAAATAAGCAACAGGTAGGCTTATTAAAAAATATAGATTTTATCAGAGACAGGCTGTTGTTTAATATCAAATTACTATTAATGTGAATTTTCATATTATAGACATGCAAAAAAGCCATAATGAAAATTAATTCTATATTTAAAGAGCTTAGTTTTACTACTGGGCTTATAACTTTAACAATTTAGCTTATTCATCTAATAATCTTTGAGGTCACTTCATGTGAAAAGTTAGGACAGAATGTAAACACCTCCACTGTGAGTTGTTAATGCTTGTTTCTTAACAGCTTAATTCAAGTAGTGTCCCAGTTATGCCTCCTATGACTCTGCCCAGGAAACATTAGTTAGCATCTGAAAACCCAAGAACTAGAAAAATGTAGATTCTCTACACATAAATTCCAGAATATATTTTGATAACAGAGTCAAAGTGGAAGATTATTACTCAGTATAACTTGGAAACTAAATTGCTAATTTAAAACTACCAGGTTAAAGTCTTTGCATCATGAGAGCCATTTTCAGGAAGTTAAATGGCACAGTTTCCAAAGTATAGAAACCTTAATTCAAATTTAAAATCTCAAAATGTGGTATGTGATTGTATGTATTTCAGTATAGTACATTATTTGATATTACAGTTCCTAGGAGACAAACAGCTTCTTTCTCTCTCTCGTTGCTCTTTTTATCATTACATACTTTTCCCTTAAGAAGATTTTCTTTGCTGACATGAAGTATCAGGCAGAGAAACTGAACAACACACTGAGACCTAGTTTGCATTCAGAAGGAGAAAATAAAATACTTTTTGTCAAGCACAGTGGAGAGCCTCCTTCTAACCGATTACTTATTGTTTACTTTGTCCATGCACAAACCAGAATAATCATCTGCACTGTTCCCTGGAGTCCAGAAGTTGGGGACTGAGGACGTTTCCTCAGATTTATGCAGTTGTATGACATTCAGCAGTAACAGTAATCAAATTAATATTCATTAGAAATAAAGTAAGCGGGACCATGTTAGGCAGATAAGTGTCCACTACTATAATATTTACTTTGATTATATCTCATTAACTTTAGTAAAACATAATTTTAACCAGAAAATTATGTGCAGATAGAATAAACAGTTTCAAAAATAGATATTCACACATATATCTACATATACATTTATATTATATATATCTACACATATATATGTGTATGTATGTGTTCTGCAAAGAAATTACTCACCTGCTCCCTACTTCATGCATTTAAAAAACTAGTTACAGGTTGTTATTTGTAACTGTGACAAATGTACATTTATGTATAAAGGTCTGATAAAAGTAGAATTACTACTAAATACTTTTGAATAAGAAAGATGCATATTGGAAGAAAATAAGAGATATCAAATATTTCTTAAGATTAGTATATTAAGTAGAAAGATGAATATGTGGAAAAGAATGTCTTTCATTGCTACTTCCGGCTAAGATACACAAAAAAGCATATTTATTTTAATAATTAAATATTATTTAGTTACTGATCCCTCCTGACTCCTTTCTAAAACAATAAATATGAGAAACAGCAAGAAAGTAGTAAAGCAGGTATTATATAAAGAGAGGAGGAGAGGAAGCACCGTATGATTTAGACATAACTATTCTTTATGTTTTCGGTATTATTTTTACGGTTTTGCATTTAAATTGTAGGTACGTATTACATAATACGAATGCATATTACTAGGCAAAATGATCTTTAATTAAAAAATGCTAATCAGCTTGAGGATAGACTTACTACACATCTAGAATTTAATTACAACATATTTAACTCAGAAATTTTCTTTCATGTGATTTGTCTTTTTTGCTTGAAATAATTTTTTTCCCTGTTAAACTGAAAAGTATAATTCAAAAGCTAAAAAAGAGGAAAATCATAGTGGTGTTATAGAATTAATGTTTAATAGCCATTCTTCATTTTAAACCTTAATTGAGCACTCAGAAGAGATTTTTGAAATGCTAAATGTCATGAAGTGTGTAATCATAAATTATTACATATTGTTGAATAATAGAGACAAGAATTTCAGACACATTTCTTATCTATACATTTTTTAAACATATAAATGTGCATTTAATTGTGTTTTTCCAATAATGTTCCTATTATATTGAGAGTCTGAATTTATGTTCAGGTCAGATTCTCTAGTTTTCCAAATATTACAGGAACAGATTGTATTTTGTGAAAAGATGTTGCTGTGAATTTTTGTTTGCTTACTAATTGTGGTACTTTCATATCCTCTATTTCTTCCTTCCTTGAGCTTATTGATTATCCCATTGACTTTTCTATTTTCAGCCTGTCTGTTCTTTCAGACTACTTTGCACCATTAGCAGAATATACCATTTATGTTTTATTCCTCCTTTCAAGGTGCACTTTTGAATTAGACTTTGAAATACAGCAAATGCTTGTCATTAAAACAAATATTTTAAAATATGTAATGAGATAAATTTTAATTACTTTACTTACTTGAATGGGATATAAATTATTTTCAAAGTAATGATTTTTGAAAGAACAAAAAGCTTATTTACACATGATAAAAATGAGAGTAGGTAGACAAACATAAAAAAAGAACAGTATATTTCATGTCCCTTTACCTAAGTATATTCTTAATGTTAGAATTTAAGTTTTATTAGTATTTGCTGTGAAAAAAAAATTAGATAGAAGTTTCTTATTATATTTCACAATTTAGTATGTTGTTTTTGTATGATATAAAAGTCCCTAAATACATAATCTATAATTTGACTAATATTGTTTCTTAAACACAATATCACAGGAATAAAAGTGATAGAAACTAATGATAAGGATTTTTCCTCACAACATCATCTTGTTCATGAATGAAAACTTAAACGTTACTTCTCAATTATCTTCTGTCATAAAATTGTCCTAAATTTTTCTATACTTGGTTATATATACTACTGACTATAAATAAAAATATATGCAAGCTAAGTAGTTGTATTATATCATGACATTACTACAATTTTGTCAAAGGAATAAGATTAAGCAAGGTCCATTTTTATTTTTACTTATATATTTGTACAGAGAGAACATTTGTGAATGATTGTGTTTGTGAGAATTCTGCCTCCTCTAGGTACATTCAATAGCATGTTTCAGAAATCAGTCCCTCCCTTCCCTGCTGCTGGGATCCAGGTAAATAGTGAAGGAAAGTCCAGAAACCAGTGGGAATGTCAGGCACACAGTAGGGCTCCCAGTCATGGTGCATGGGGATGGACAGGTGGGACTAGCAACATGAAATTGCTAGTTTCTCTTAGTTCATTGAAAAGAAAGATTTGTATTAATATTGTTTGTACATTATTTGATGCCTATATCTTGTACTGAGTAACTGTTATTAAGATACTAATGCACAATGTATTAATTATTGTTACTCTCCTATTAACCTGATTTGAAACACTGTTTATTTTGTCTATTTTTCTTCTTCTCTTCAAAATAAATAAATAAATAGATAAATAAAACAATAGCATGTTTCAAAGTAGCAACGAAACTTATAGAGTTATGACTGCCCAATATTAATGAATGTCTAATGGTAACAAGGGCTAGTATTTTTTAATTTAGATTTTGTTAGATTACAAACTATATATGGGAAAGGAACTTTTTTTAAATGGTGTTTTTTGTTATATTTCAGTGTCTAAAACTAGTATTTCAATGTAATCAACTCAAATCAATATACATTACAACAAACGTTTAAGGAAATAAATATATTAGGGTGTAGTTTGTTCTTCACCAAAAGTTGGTTGTTTGTGGACTAAAGTAAATGTAGAGATTTTAAATGAGATATGTTAATCTCTTTCTTCCAGTGGTCTAATGAAGTTATAAACTTAGTGTCATGCTGTTTTAAGGATTTTTATTTCAAAGTTAAGCCTTTCCCAAGTTCAAAGAACTGGCAATAGGATGATCTGAAGAATCTATATAACTGGATTCATCATAAGAAGTCCAAAGTTCCAACACCTCTTCAAATTATTATTGGAAGACAATATCTGTCATTTAGGAGCACAGGGAAAGAGTAGCTAGAAAATTCTCATATTCGGCATATTGTCAGAAAGGAGAAGTAAGCCGGGTGTGGTGGCTCACGCCTGTAATCCCAGCACTTAGGAGGCTGAGACAGGAGGATCATTGTGAGTTCGAGACCAGCATGGGCTACAAAGTGAGCTCAAGGCCAGCCTGAAAGAAATAGTGAGACCCTGTCTCAAAAATACAAGGGCTAGAGATTTAGCTCAGTGGCCTAAGTGCCTACCTGGCAAGCATAAGGTCATGAGTTCAATCCCTGGTACCACAAAAGAAAAAAAAAAAAAAGAAAGAAAGAAGTACAAATACGGACGGAGTTGCTCCTCATTGCTCCTTCCTGGATAGCAGAAGGAATCCAGTCTTCTTCAGTTTAGTAAACAAGTGAGTGTTCCCTAAATCTTTGATATTATCTAAAGTAATGAAATAAGTTAAATAGAGCTCTCAGAGTATTCTGGAACAGGAATAAGTGTAGAGTATGTGGGGCTCACTATCCCAGGACACAGCAGATCCAGGGAATAAGGATGAGTGAAGTACACAGCTTTGAACAGTAATGTGTAATTAATCATATTCAGAAGTCAGCATGGACAATGAATAGCCATTATAATGTTCATAATTTTATATCTTGAAGCAAAGAAGAAAATGTGTAAGCCCACAAACCCTAAGGAGAAATATCTGATAAAGGTAACAAAACCTAAAGACAACCTGAAATTAAACAAGTGTTATGACAAAAATGGTTTAGTTTTAAATGTCATCACATAAGTTTATCTTTTCTTAGTGGACAATTGTAACTATTTTGCAATCAATAAAAACCAGGTTTCAAGACTTATGTTTAGTTTAAGAGGGATAAAGTTAGAGACTTCTTTAAACACCTGATTCAGGAGTTGTAAAATTTCGCACTCACTAAATTTGCACTTAGTTGTTGAAACCTCTGTAGGTGGTTTCATGTTCCAGCCAAACGTCTCTCTCTGCATTTAAGAATGTATCAGAATCACTTGGAGAGTTAGCAAAATACAGATTACTGGACGTGCCAAGACTGATTCAGTAAGTCTGAGGTAGGTATAGAAAATTTACATTTTAATGAGTTTAACATTTTAGCAAGATTCCAGGTGATGCTGATATTGCAGATTTAGAGCCCATACTTCAGCAACTATTGCCTCATCATATATTAGCATACGCTATGGTTCTCTGCCTCACATACTACAATTATGATTACTGTATCCACATATTTTTATGCCTTGGTCAGTTGTCAAGCACAACAGAAATGAATGTGATTGTAAAAAAAAATGGTACCATTTGTGTTTAGTGATAGCTCAACTCAATCATGATGTGTGAGTAATACCCAGGAAGATCTAATATATCCTTTTAGAATTATACTTCCCTAAACATTATCTGGTATTGCTACTCACCCTTCTTAAATGGAATGAATTATGCCCTATATTGCTTTTAAAATTATAAGAAAATTGATATTAATGAAAAGTGTAACCTGGCCATCTAAAGGTTATGTGATTGCTTCAATATTTCCACAAATATTGCAAATAAACCATAACTATGTTAAAATAGTGAGGAAGGCATTTGTGGCAAAGATAAAAAGGGGATGACATGGATGTAGCATCATTTTTGCTCAACAATAATGGCATAATTGATACTAATAAAAATATGTGTTTGAAAACTATTAGATGTAGAGAGGTGCTACACTAATTTATCTACGGATAAACAACTTTAAAACGTCTTAATTGGACCCCTTTTTCATTTGCCTGCGATATGTACTCTGTGATGTATACTGGATGTTACAGTTGTAGGAGTACAGACTGGGGATGCCTTGGTGTGTCAGTGATTCTCTTTGTTGGTCTAAAAAGAATTAAAAATCTTCTGTTGTCCGCCTAGACACTTGCACTGACAATATTCAACCAAGTAGTGAATCCAAGTGAAGAACAAAAATCTTTCAAAAATACATTAAAAGGAAAAGTATCTGTTTACCTTACATATATTTTGTAATATATATATGTATATATGAATTTATACTATATAATACATATATATATATATATATATATATATTATAATTTCCCAGGCCTTGTTCTAAGCATGTATAAACTACTTTAATTATCTTACAAGTCAATGAGAAGAGAACACAAAGTACGGTTGTTTAAATAGTTTACCCAATTTCACACAGGCAGGAAGTAAGTTAAGTCCAGAATCTGAGGAGGTATTCTTAAAACTGATGATATATTTGAGATATCCTTTGCTCTCAGCATTACAGAGTTTCCATGACCCAGTCAGCAGTTACACTGAAAAGTCAGCTTGCCCCACCTAGCAAAATATTACTGTGCCATGTTTTCTTCTAGCATCTTTCAATGTCCTTTGCTATCCTTTTAACCCAATTTTTTTATCAAGTTTCCCTGAATGCATGTATAATATATTGATTCTATTGAAATTTGATATTATCTTTTCTGAAAAAGTCTAACAATAAGTACTTTGTTTTCGCTCATCTGCATTCCTTCACCTGAACACTTTTCTCAATACATTAGTGGTACATTGCATGACACATTGCATTTTGGATTGTATATCCCAATGTTTCTTAGAACTGCAGTTTAAACTAGCCCATGCCATAATTATGTTCATTTTAAATCACACCGAACATCTATATGCTTTGGGGAACTACAAAGTAATTCAGTATGTACACTATCCCTTTTTTGTTCACTGCACTTGGGAACAGTTTTCTATCTTGATATTCAAAATTCTTTTATGTTTTGAAGAATTACTACTAATCTTCTCTATTAAGATTAAATATTTTGTTGTACCAAATTTATTCTTTTCTTTATTTTAACTTGTTATCTCTTTAATAATGCTATCATTAAGCATAACTTCCAGTTTCAGAGAAGTTATGTGCTCCATAATTCTATGGTAACATATAAGTACATATTGTATTAATTCATTATACTAATACAATTATACATTTCATATCCTAATTTATTAATTATACATAAATTTTGTTTCTACATTATTAACATATTATAATTGTATATTTGATTCCCTTCATGAAATCCGTATGGTTGTTTTCTCCTCCTAGATAACACTGCATAACTATTTACTCTTATAGACATTTCTCCTTTTACATTTCACTGAATTTCCTAATTTTCTTACTAACTTACTCACTGTTCCCATATTTGACTCCTGAGTTCCTCTTTTAATCACATTTGAGCAATGAAATCATCATCAAAATTCAGATATCAGCCTTCTTCTTTACCTTGTTTACTTTAGCATTAGCACCTATTTCTAGTGTGATAGATTATATTTTCCAAAGATACCACCAATTACTTGTAACCCAAATTTTCTTCAAAGAAAACTTGTCACTTCCTTATCATGAAGAAGGATCTAATTTACCTCCCTTTTAATCCTGAAAGATCTATGACTACTTTAAAGGATAATATCTTGGAGAAAACAACCCAGGCATCTTCCAAGACTTAGTCAAAAGAGATTATAAGCTTTCACTTCATTCCTTTGAAACAGTCACTCTAAAGACAGCTAGTTATCATGTCAAAGTCCAGCTGCCCTGCTGAGACTTACAGTCAAAGTCACATGGGCTTAACATTTCTGGCTGTACCCCGTCTTCAAGCAATGGCTGCTGAACATGAGAAACGTGAGTGCAGGCTAGTCCAATCACTAGCTAAATGCCACTGATTAACCTCAGATAATGAATGGGAGGCAAATATTTTAAACTTTTATTTTCACCTCTAATACATTGCTTTCACCTCAAACCCTCCTCAAGTTTTGGTCCACAAAATATTTGAAAAAAATTAAATTGCTCCACTTTAATCCATTATGTTCAAAGTTATTGATTTTGAAATATTTATTTGGACACCCACATATCCTAAAATTCTCTTCTTGCTTACAAACATCTCACAGTTTCCTTCTCTTATCCATCCTCTATTTTAGATACAAACAAAGGTATCTGAGAAAGAAAAAAAATCACTATAAATGTTCATTTGAATCATAGAAGAACTGTGAGAATAACCATCACTGCCCAAATGTTGAGGTGTTGAATGTAAAACAATTGTATTAGTGGGAGATTAGGCATTCTGAAGATAAGATATGGAAATTACATGAAGTAGTACAAATGATATGTATGTATGTATATGTATGTATGTATTCAGAAACAGTTTGATACAGTTTGTAAAGGAAGTTAAAGAGGGAGAGCAAGAGAGAGACAGAAAGAGAGAGAGAGAGGGAAAGAGAGAGAGAGAGAAACTATCTAACTCATAGATATCAGGAGCTATAGGATTTCTTTTTTAAAATAACTGAGTGTCCCAGAGAAGAGAACCAGTGTTTTTTTTTTTAATTTTTTTATTTTAAAGAGAATAAAACAAAACAAAACAGAACAGAGTTAAACACAACAAAGTATTTCAGAACAGAACACTGCAAGCAATACAGGTCTTCAAAACATAACAATAGGAGATTAACAATGGCTACCCTAGTGTCTCTTGTTTTCTTTGAAATGGTTATCCGTACATTCACACACAATAAACTCAAACAAAACAAAATAATATAAAACCAGATAAAGCAAAAGAGTGAAAGCATTGCAGGCCTTCAAATCAGACAATAAGAAATCAACAATGGCTACCTTAATGTCCTTTGTTTTCTTGAAAAAAGCTGCTCATATCTTCTCACATATTGCAATCAAATAGTAGAAAACAGACTTAAACCAATCAAATCAAAGAAAAAAAGCATTATTGGACTGTTTATTTTTTTAAATTTAACTTTGACCAATTTTTTTATAAAATACGATATAGAGAAGTAACCTGTAAAATAAAATGAAAATGATATGCAAAGCACAGCACTTAATTTTACTAGAGTCAGTACTCAAAAAACTACAAAATTGCTATCAAGTTTCAAAATTTTTATTTTCAAGTAAAAATTTAATGCAGTTCTATAATCAACTTTTTTAGAGTGGAATTAGTCAATGAACTATACCTGGGTTGGCATCAAAATAAGGGATTCAAAGAGAAGACTGATGAGTGATTGTGGTGCTGTGGAAATGTGCAAGTGTGAAAGACAGATGCACCATTTCATTTCACTATAACTGGAAATGAAGAGAGGAATGGTACCAGAATTACTTACCAGTTATTTTGGATACTTCTAAGCTAAACTAAGGATGATCCTCTGCTTTGGGTCTTAGAAAACTGAAAGAACGTTTTCTCTGAAGCTAAATTTTAAAACACATATTAAAAGACATTGATATTTAAATGTTAGAGTGAGAATATCAAAGAGGCTAAAAGCAGAAACTCTCATGTAACTTCATGCAAACAACATGAGGTTGTTTCTCCATATTCAGTAGTGCGTTTTTTAAAATGGAAAAATTTATCCATCATTAATGCATGATTTTCCAGCAGTTTGCAAGATAATTTCATTGAGTGATCTCACATCAAGGTAAATATAATTTTTCAAATATATATAATATATATGTGTATATGTACATGTATGTATATGTGTGTGTTTTTTTTGTGTGTGTGTGTGTGTGTATAAAATCAGATGGAAAGGAGAATAAGAGTTGGATGGGAAGGAAAGAGAAGAAAAATGAATTGAGATGTGTTGTGTACATGCACAAACTCTCCGATGATAAACATTATGTACTGTAATTGTGCACTAATATGTACTGTACATTATGTAGTGTAATTGTGCACAATTTAAAAAATAATAAAATTATTTAATGATGTGTGTCTGAAAATTAAGTTTAAAGTTTAGTTTGTTTTCTTTCAGAATAGACATTTAATGAATGATTATTGTACAGGGTGTTTTGGTTTCTATTTTTAAAGTCAATTATGTAATCCAAGCACTGTCACCTATCATATAGGAAATATTTTCCTATCTGAATATATCAGATTCTTTTCTGAATCAATGAAATAAATTGAACTAAGTAATTATCTAAGTGGTAACCCCAACAAAAAAGGACTTGTAAAGAAAGGCAACATAATGAATGATCCTCTTCACATTTAGTTTTAATAGATGTGAGGCAAAGTAGAAATTCTATGATCTTTCTGATGGCTATATAATTATTGATCTGGGTATACATCACTAGAATACAGAAATAATCACTCTAAAATAAAGAGTGCATATATTTTGCATTGATTGCTCATGTCCAAATTCCCCACTTGGTGATATAATGAAGGCCACATGTTTATTTGAACACAGCAGCTTTTGCAAAGTAGGAGAGCAATTCCAAAATTTAAGAAATGAGTGTTTTTAAATGATGGCAGACATGTCTGTCCTGATCTCTTCTGGATAAATCCTATCCACAGAGGGTGAAAAAAGAGCTTCTAGGTTGCCAAAATCCATGAATATAATCAAGTGCTTTTGAGGAACAGCAAAAAGCATCTCTAGGATCATTATTCTTAAAATGTAAGCAAATGGTTCCAGGGAAGATAAGTTTCTAACTATCTATCTCTAAAGTACGGTCTCTAAGTTCTATAAAATGTTTCCCATTTAATAATACATTTTGAATCATGAAGGTACATGAAAAAATGTATAGAGCTTTGTCTCCCAACAGAGTTAATAAAACTGTATTAAAATAGCTTAATGTACATTTACTGAGTGCTCACTGATGCAATACACAGTCTACTTCAAATATGAATTTTATTTTCATAACTTTTAAAAAGTATGGTTTCTTTCCTTTCGCACAGAGTTCAACTAAGTTTAACAGAGATTCAGTAATTCTTCAAAGCGATATATAAATATCACTCTGAAGAAAAGTATGTTCTTAGAAAATGACAAATTTCAGAGAACTTGTGTTTTGAACATGTCATGCTTTTACTTAAAGACTTGTTTCAACAATCTGACATTGGAATCTTAATTCCCAATAAAGCAATATTTATGATTTAAGTTATATGTGTATAATTTGAATTTTACCTAATAACTTATAAAATAAGAGGGTTACCTCAATGTATTAGCTACTATTTTGCCTTCACTGATTTTTGTCAGGCTGCAAACATAGTTAGTGGAGTTATTCAAATAGCATAAAGTATGTTGCCATATTACTTTCTAAATGTCAACAGTGTCATATTTTAGAAGTTACTTGCTGTTGTGGAGTTTCTTTTTTACCATGACTCTTCACATACACTAATAAAATAAAGGATACTGTAAAGTATGATTCTCTCCAATTTCACTTCATTATGACGGTCATCAGGCAAGAGTTATCATCAAAGACTTGAAAGCCCATTTTCATAAAATGATGCCAATCGTTGTCAAAAGTGATTATATTGAGGAACATATGAAAAGTGTGTTACCTGTGGTAAGTATATACAGGAAATAAATTTCTGTTTTGTAACATTATATTTCACAGTTTATCTTAAATTATTTTAAATATCTTTTATCCCCAAACAAATTGATGTTTTCTACCATGTAGATTTAAAATGAAAATCAACACAAAACCCAGCTCTTTCTTCAACTACTAAACAAGCTCACTATTTCACAATCAGAGGCAGACACTCCAGGGCATGAACTGCATAGTGTTAATTCATGCCTAGGTGCATCAATGGCTCAATCTTCAGTCTCATGCTTAACAACACACTAGGTGTGAAATATTACAACACAATTCACAGCCTGTCATGTCTTATGGCTTAATTAGTGATGTTTATGATCTTGTTATTCATACTCTATGAGTAACAGATGACTTAAAAGAAGAGACAAGGGACCATTATATGCAGAATAGCATCATCATCATCACATTAACTGACAGCTCAAACTGTGGCTTAATTCAGTTTGGAATAGTAACTGAAGAAATAATGAAAACAAGCATCATACCAGAAAAAGAACTATAAAGTAGCATATACATATTTTCGATTCACTTATTTTATACTTGAATATTTGGAGGATAGTTGCTCACTAAAAAGAATTTGGATTGAATCCTGAAAAAAAAATAGAGAGAGAGAGAGACAAGGAGGGAATTAAAATAGTTTCTTAGAGCAATGGGAGATTTGGGGCTCTTAATATATTTGGCACAATTTGCTTTTTATTCTGTGATGCTAAACCAATTTAGCAATACTATGTTTAACATTGTATGGGTGGGACTCTCAGGATCATACAAATTTAATAATGTACTCTTATTTGTAGTACTATTTATTATAATTACTTGGATCAGACCTTTAATATTAATACTAAATAATATTTTTGAGCTTATACATGCATATGCTATTTTAAAATATGTCATCATTTCACTTTCTACTGTGTATAAAAAATCACCACATATCAGTAGATTAAACAGAAAAAATTACTATTCCACAATTTACATGGTCGGGGTCTCAGGAAAGCTTTACTGAATCCTCTGCATAAATTTTTACAATGCTGCAGTCAAAACATGTGCCAGATTGTGCTCTTATCTGCAGGTTCAATTCAATACAAGTTCATTTATGTTGGAATTTGCTGAGTTCCTACTGACTATACTACTGAAGTACTCTACTTTTCACTGGTGGTTGAATGAAGAAAGACCCAGGAACCTTCAAATGCCTCTCTGTCAGCAATGTGTATGTGACTATTCAGTTCCTCAAGCTTAGGAGAACTCCTACCATCTGTTATATAAGACAGAGTTCATAAAACATAATCTAATCAAGGGAGTGACACCCATCTCCTTTGACAAGTTCTATTAGTTAGAGGTTCCACCAAGACTAGAGGTGGGAGAATGATAATAAGAAATGAATACCAAGAATATGTTATAAGGAATAATTGAAGATAACACAACTGTTCTTTACATGCCATGTGCGATGGATTGAAAACTGACGATCAATTTAAACACCAGCTGAAATGAATCAGCATGGTGCTGATATAGGTGGCCCACCTGAGGATTGTTGCATGTGTCAAAGGGAGACCTGGAGAAGAGCAGTGTTGTCATTATTTGGAGCTGTTGGTTCTCCTGGAGGAACTTGTCATGCTGGTTTCCCTGATAAGAACTCAGCAGTTACCATTGGAGAGTTTGGAACCTTGTTGCTGAGAATGTCTGTGGTTCACTATTGGGGAGCTCTGGTTCTTACTTTGAACATCACTTCCCGGCTCCAGAGGGGAAGATGTGTGCTGTTCAATCTCCAGGAGAAGCTTTTCATTCTGGCTCCCGATATGAAATTGGCTATTCTCATCCTCTGAGGAGCTTGGGACCTGACTGTCGCTGAGGATGACTGTGGTACTTTTTGGGGGAGCCCAGGTCCTTATTTTGAGTGTTGCTTTTTGGCACCAGTGCAGAATCCTCAGCCTACCATCACAGATCCTTCACTCCACTGGCATAGACTTTCTAGCTTCCATCACTGACCTTTGGGCCTTCCCAGCACAGGTCATTAAACAGAATTACATGAGTCATTGTCGTGGATTCTAGACCTCCAGTTAGACTCATGGGAGGCATTGTCATGGGCTCTAGGTTTTCAGTAGGGCTCATGCAGGATGTTACTGTGGAATCCAGTCCCTCAGCTGGATTTTCTAGGTCGTTAGTGTGTGGAAAGATTTCCTGCACTTTCTTTGTATTTGACTCCTTGGGTGACCATTATAAGCAACACTGTAAATCTGTGTCCCGTATGTAATTGTTCTCCTTGAAATCCCTGACTATACCTCCTTCTTGTTATTGATACACTGGGTCAACTTGAGAAGTTTAGAAGTTTAACTAAGGGACTCAGCAGAGAACCAGGGTCCTTGCTTTGTAAATATCCTCAACCCATGCAAGAGGAGAGCAGAGGTGCTGTGGGGAAGGTGGTGGTTGTGGTAGCCTTCTTACAATATGAATGAAAAGAGTTTGTTCTCCCTGCTTTTGCTCTTGTTGCTTTGTTGTCTTCTGCTGCTATGAACAGTTGCCCCAGTGCCACGTCAGGCTGCCTAGGAGCCAGCTGATTATGGACTAAAACTTTCACCAGCTGTGAGTTAAATAAATCTTTTCCTTCCTTAATTTTGGGTGTTGGGTATTTGTCCCAGCAACAAAAGAAAAGTAACTAAGACAGGTCTTAATTTAATTTTTAAAAAACCTTACAAAATAAATGTTATTATTTCTCTTTTACACATCAAAAAATTGAAGTTCTGAGAGAGATGTTTTAGCATGCTTACATAATTTGTAAATTGTTTTGTTAGCATCACTATACAGGAGTAGTTAGTTCAAAAATCAATGTTCATTTCATTATATACTTGCTTTGACAAGAGTAGTTTCTAAATTCTGGGAAAACAAATATCTTTAAAATATGGCAAGTTATCATTATCTTAGACTGATTTTAATTTTATGTGTTCAAATTTTTAAAAAATTAGTATTATACATATATAGAGAGAGAGAATCTAGAAAATGTAAGTACCTGAGTTGCTTTAGATGTTAAGAGAGGAAGGTGTTTTAATTACACGATCATCACTTTCTTCAGAAAAATGGATAACCATAGGCAGAGCCAATTAAAATTTCCAATGAATCTTTCTTAATACATTTCACAAATTCAGCATAAATTTCAAATTCAAATGAGAATTATTTTCATAAGAAAATAATAGCTATATTTTATTAGTCCTATACAATGATATGTTTATTCTTTTTTAAAATAATTTCATTGAACTCATATTTACATACCATGCAATTTTTAAACTGAAAGTGTAAGATTCAATAGATTTTACCACATTGATGAAATTGCATAGCCATGAATCCAATAAAATTTAGATAATTTTTTATCCCCAAATGAAACACTTTACCCACTATGTATCATCTTCCAATCCATATCTCCTAAATCTAGGCAACCACTATGCTACTCTTGATATTCACTGATTTTCCTAGTCTGAGAATTTTCATTCAGAATAGACCATGCTCATGGCAGCAATAACAATCACAGCATATTCAAAGAAATGGAAATTCTCCAAAGTAATTCCACACATTATTTTAAAATGAAACAAGGAACCAGCTACAAGAACATACTTAAAATACATCTTATTTTTCTCTTTGGCTTTTATCCTATAAACTTTTTCATATAAGAGAAACACTCTCAAAGTGCATCCATTTTCCTACAAAAGCTTCTAATGTATCTTTCTTTAAGGCAGAGTAGCACTGCACTGTGTTGAAATACCACATGTTCTTATCCATTCTTCAGTCATTGGTGATATAAGCTGTTTCCAAGATTTTGCTATTTTGAATAGTACTGCTATAGACACAGGAATGCATATGTCACTGTGGTATGACATTTTTAATTGTTTTGGGAAAACTTCTAAAAAGTGAGTAGCTTAGTAAAATTTGATTCCTATTTTTAATTTTCTGAGGAATCTGCATCCTGATTTCCATCATGATTGTGTCTGTTCACAGTCCTACCAACAACAAAGAGGAGTTCCTTTCTCCCTACATCCTTGCCAGCATTTGGTACTGGTTGATTTCTTCCTGGTAGCCATTCTTTCTAGAGTGAAATGGAGTCTTAACGTTGCTTTAATTTGTATTTCTCTAATAGCTAGCAATGTTGAACATTGTTTAATATATCTATTGGCCAATTGCATTTCCTTATCTGAAAAGTGTCTATTCATTTCAGATGCCCATTTTCTGATTGAGTCTTTAAATTTGGAGTATCTAAATTTTTTGAGTTCTTTATGTATTCTAGATATTAGTCCTCTGAGGATAAACTGTCAAATGTATTTTCACATTCCACAGTTTGTCTCTTCACCTTGTAGCGGATTCCTTTTTAATTTATTATTTATTTATTTATTTTTGTCTTTTTGAGAGAGGGTCTCGCTATGCAGTTCAGGCTAGCCATGTGCTTACTTTGTAGCCCAGGCTGATCTCAAACTTGCAGTGATCATCCTGCCTCAGCCTCCCAAGTGCTGGGATTGCAGGAGTGCACCACCATGCCTAGCTTGCTTTTTAATTTAATGTGATCCCCTTTGTTGATAGTTGGTTTTACTTCTTATACAATCAGTGCTTTATTAAGAAAGTCTTCACTCACAGTTACATCTTCCAGAGTTTCAATTGTTTTGTCTCCCATCAGATTAAATATTTCAGTTCTAATGTTGAGATCTTTGTTCCATGTTGATTTTAGTTTACTGTATGGTAAGAGGTATGGGTGTAAATTCAACCTTCACCATGTGGATAACCAGCTTTCCCAGTACCGTTAGTTAAAGTCATTATTTTTCCTCCAACAAAGCAATTTGACCCTTTGTCAAAGATTGTGTAACTGAATGCACCTGCAGTTGTTTCTGTATCTTCTATTGCGTTCCATTAACCCCTAAGTCTGGTTTTTGGCAATGGCATTTTGTTTTTATGATTATACATAATATATATATGATTTTATGATTTTATATATACATATATATATATATATCTGGTAGTATAACAATGTAGTATATCTGTTTGAGGATGTTTACATCTATGTTCACTAAAGAGATTGGTCTGTTGTTCTCCTTTATGGTTGGAACCTTTTATGGGTTTAGAATCAGGGTGATGCTTGCTTCCAGAAATGACTTTGGGAGCACTGCTTCCCTTTCAATTTAATTAGAGTCTGAGAAATATTTGTGTTAGATTTTCTCTAAAGTTAATGTAGATTCCAGTGAATGTGTCAGAACCTGGACTTTTCTTGCTTGATACTTTTTTTTTTAATTATTGCTTCTTCAATTTTACTGACTGGTTTTAGCTATTTACAGTTTTTATATCTTTTTGGTTTAGCATTGATAGTTCATATGTATCTAGGATTTTATCTATTTCTTCTCAATTCTCTGTTTTATTAGCATGCAGACTCTCAGTAGTTACATTACAACAAGATTTATAGTTACCAATAATCTCCTAGTTTTTGGCAGATTCTGTTGTTATAAGTTTTTCATTTTTAATTGAATGGATTTGGGTCTTTTCCTTTTTAGAAAATAATATTGGCTAAGTTTTAGTCTATTTTGATAAATCTTTCAGAGAATCAGCTTTTTGACTCTGTATTTTTTTTGTTTAAATTTCATTAACTTTTGTCCCAGTCTTCATAATTTCCTTTCTTCTACTAGCTTCTGTCTTGAATTGCTTTTGTTTTTCTAGAACTCTGAGGTGCATCATTAGGTTTATTTATTTAAGCATATTCTGTTTTTGTAATGTGGAAATTCATGGCTATAAAATTTATTAGGACTGCTTTCATTATGTTCCACATGTTTCCAGTATGTTGTACCAGTATTATTGTTTGATGATGAAACTGACTTCTGCAATTTCATCTTTGACTCATTGCTTATTCAAGAGTGTTCTTTAATTTCCATGTGTTTGCATGTTTTCTGTGGTGTCTTTTGCCATTGAATTCTAGTCTCACTACACTGTTGATCCAATAATATGCTTGGGATGCGTTCAGTTCTTTTGCATTTACTTATGCATGCTCTACGGGTATTGTATTGTCTATTTTGGAGAAAGTATTATGTGCTGCTGAGAAGAATTTTACTCTGTTGTTGTGATGAACATTGCAAACATCTATTTGAACATTTGGTCACAGTTTTGGCTCAGCTCAGATATGTCTTTCTTGATTTTTTTGCCTCACTAATCTTTCCCTTTGTCACAATGGGGTGTTGAGCTCACTCATTACAATTGTAATTGTGTCCATCTGATTTTTCATGTCTGTTAGGGATTTTTGTGAAGTTGGGTTCACTGGTGTTTGGTGCATATATATTGATAATCCATAACTCTTCTTATTTAACACTTCCTTTAATCAAAAAATGGTGACTTTCTTTAATCTCTTCTTATCAGTCTTGGCTTGAAATCAGCTGTGTCTGAAGTTAGGCTAGCAACGCCTGCTTTTTTCCTGATTTTCATTGTATAAAATACTATTTTCCACTTGCTGATTTTTAATTTGAGAGTGTCTTTGAGAATTAAATGTGTTTTTTATACCATATATTATAGAGTTTTGTTTCTTGATCCTCTCTGCTAGTCAGCATCTTTCAATTGTGAAATTGAGACCATTCTTTTTAAAAGTTCTTAGAGATATTGATTTATTGAAATTTATTTAAAATTGTTATTTCTGAGGTGAAATGGATTAACTCTAGTAGCCATTATTCATCCATTTCTTCAATAAATTTCTAGTACATTCTTAAATCCAGCAATGTGATACACTGTCTTTGTAATGGTGAATTAAGCTGATATTCTGACTTATCATTTGGCTAGATTCTTTTTTTTTTAGTTTGGATTCTACTATGTCACTCCCTCAAACCGTTTCTTGTTTGTTTCTTTTTCTTTCTAATATTTTTGTCATTTTGGGAAAGTCTTTATTTTCTTAAAGTGGTAAAATACTGAAAATTACTTTGAAAATACTGAGGATTACTGCTTCCACTTTCAGTAGTGGAAACCTTTTCTATCCTTTTGTGGTCAGACACATTTTGTATTCCCATAACATCCTCTAATTGTATTTCCTTATGGGTAAATATTTTCTAATGGGTAAATATTTTCAAATGAAAAATAATAGAATTGTGAATAAGTTTGCTATAAACTTTATAATTAAATTTAACAGAGTCTTGTGGTAAACAATTGAATAAATTATCAAGGCAATTTATACAAAAAATAACGATTTGTCTCTTTTTGCAGAGTTGAGGAATGTTTAAAATATTAAAATAGAGTTTTTGAATGAATCATTAAAAATGTTCTTTTTATACTGATTAAAAGTACCTAATAGTTTTCCAGCCCTTCAAATTACTGTGCTGGGAAATTTCATTATGTGGTAATTATGTAATCCCAGTACATATGTGACATAGGTGGAAACACATTACACAAGAACAAATTACCTTTTTCCTTCAGCAATTTATTCTTAAACTTCAAGGATATCTAAAAAGTATTCGAGGGCCAGGGACCTCGCTCAGCAGCACAACACCTGCCAAGCAAGCATGAGGTCCTGAGTTGTATTCCCAGTTAAAAAAAAGTTGATTTTAGTATTTTAAATAAAAATACATATATATTACCTTATGATAAAAATATTCATTATAACTGACTCCATGTTTAAAAAGAGAAGTTGATTAATCTTCGCCTTATCTGTAGACATCAAATAAAATCAAATATTGATACACCAAATAATCATATATAAAGCATGCATCCTAAAAATTCATTTTAATGTTAGGTTTAATGATTAAATCACACCATAATTTGTCCTGATTATTATCAATTTCATTATTCATTTGGATTGTCTTTTTGGGGATTTACAATAAAACTTAAATAATCTCATGGTTGTAACATCATGATATCCTTTGTTGAAAATCATACTTTATACTGTACTTTTAATATTGAACTTCATTCCATAATGTCAGTTTTTTCTACTTACAAGTGGAAATGTATTATGCCCTAAAAGTATATGTACTTTAAAGTCACTCATTTCTATTAGCAGATTTTAGTGAATCATCCAACACCTACTATTAAGTATAAATCTCTTGACCTTATATGAAGGGAAAGTATTATACAAATCAATATGAAATAGCTATGATTATTTAACAAGGAGTGTTTTATATTTCAAAGCTTAATTTGATAAACATCAGTATAGCATGATTTTTAAAAATTTTCCTATTCAGGTGCCAACTGAAACAACAAACACTGCGATTTTTAGCACAGTATGAAGGGAATTAATTATGCAACTCCAATTAAGACCAATTACAGTTGTGCTTCCTCTCCTTTGCACACCAGGCAAAAACTCTACTCAAAGTGTCTAATAAGCATAGAAAGTTCATTAATGTTAAGTTTGGCCTTCATGTCTATTATCATCTCCTGTGGTGTTCTGTGAATTGCTGAAGCCTGTGGGAAATTATCTATTAGAGATGTATAATATCTAATCTCACCATGTGTAAGACATTTAAAATATTATATCATATATAAATGTAGTCACATTTGTATTATTTGTAGAATTTTGTGAAACATTTCAGGAAGTTTTGGAATGAATGAATTTTTAAAAATTAAGAAGACCTTTACCTCAAGTATATCGTAAAACATTATTATATTTCTTTGAAAGATTACATATTGCATTTCTATTGATAATTCTTATATAAAGACAGCAAATCTTATTGGTTCACATTTTTATGTTTTCTCTCAGTGAGATATATGCTTAAATACATATAGTGAAAACAAGTTGAATCTTTGAAAATTTAATAAAAATAAGAGGTATGAATTAGTGAGGCAAAAGTTACTAGTTTTCATTTCAGC